>WAAG01002196.1:0-20839 GCA_013390105.1 Tichodroma muraria | reverse complement strand
GCCAAGAAAAAGCAGGATTTTTTTCCAAATGCAAAGCATTTCCCACCAAGGCACCCTCGGCTCTCCCCGCGGCCAGGAGGATGTAGTTAAATGTAAAATGGAAAGTACAAATTGTATACTAAGAGTTGTACATAGAGGAAACAAACAAAACAAAACAAAACAAAAAAAAAAAAAAGACAAAAACTTCCTAATACTGAGACTTTATTTCATATGTTTATACAATTTAATTTAAGTTCCATTTTAATGAAGGCAAATAATTAGGAATGGGGAAGAAGATTTGAACTTTTCAGCCCATACAATTCATAGCAGTATTTTTTTTTTCTTCCTTATAAACAATGATTCCATTTGCTGTGTTCAAAAGAGTCATCAGAGTCTCTTTTAATCTGTGCCTTTTTCTTGAGCATTTAAGAGTCCAGTCTGAGTAAACCTGTTGAGCACAATCTTGGTGTCTTGCGTGCGTTTTTGGAAGGGTCAGCATATTCTCCAGCTGTTGCAGAGAAGGCCAGAAGCAGAAAAAAAACCCAGAGAATTTGGTGATCTGTGGTAGTTTCTAGAGGTATTCAACCCATTTTTTGGGGGAAATGAAGCCCCCACGTTTAGCACCTTGGAAACAGAATGTTCTCAAGCATTTTGTACTGTTAAATTTCATTTTTGTGGTGTATTTGACTCTGTACAATGGAAATCAAGTCGCTGATTGTTGGTTCCACCCTCCTGAGCATAAATCTGCCCGTTCTTGCTGGCTGGAAGCTGAGCTTTCCCTTCAGGCAGGCAGAAAAGAGGATGTGGAAGTGCCTGGTGGCTGTGGCAGCGCAGGGTCCCCGTGGCACAGCCAGGGAGCTCTGGGGCTGGTTTGTGCTCACTCCTAATGCACATTTTCCAGATGCTCAGTAAAAACTGCTGCTATTTGCCCCAAAAGTGTGCATGTTGTGGATTGAAAGGTGCCCCCAGGTGCTGGGTGGGGATTTGCTGCCCGTGCAGGTGTCAAATGCACTTTTTGGTGTTGCACTCCCAGGGTGCCCGGGGCTGGCAGGCCCTGCAAAGGCCAATTCCCAGCTCTGGCCTGGTCTCTCATCCAGGCTTGTTTAAAATTGGTGCTACCAGCCTAGAAAATGGCACTTCCTGAGGTAAAAGCTGTACAGTTTAGACCATTTTATCCAATTTTACTCGTCATCCTGATGGTGATTCTCTGAATTTGGGGTGAATGTGGCTAATGGGGATTTCTATGACATTTAGCTCTGTAAAACTGAGGTGGAGCTGCTCCACGCAGTAAAGCCAGTGTTGGTTTTCTCAGCCTCTTTGTGGGAATTCTTGGGATAATGTGGAACTAGAAGTACATGGGACAAGAGGAAGAGAATGGTGCCTAATTGGGAGCAATTCCTCAGCCCTGCTCTGTGCTGACTTGGAGGTGGAGCACTGAACACCAGGGAATGTGAATGTTACTAAATTTGCTTTAACGCAGGATCATGGTCAATGGCTTATTATAACTCTTATATTGAATTAACCATAGATAATGTATTTAATGATATTCAGCCAAAACAATTGTGACCCTTTCTAGAAGTGTTTCAAGTCCTCTGAGTCGTTGATTCTGTCAGATTTACCATTTTAGTCCAGAAAATGTTACTGAGTTTCTGGAGTATTGCACCACATCTCCAGCTGGAATCTCCTCACTCCAGCCTTTTGCAGAAGTATTTACACAAATAAAGTGTTTGTTTATATTCAGCATTTCTGGAAGCAATTGAACCTTGCAGTAATTTTGACCTCTGAAATGTGACACCCGTTTTACAGCAGTGCCTGAATCCATCTCCTGAGGCCTGGTGGGGAGGGAGGAGCTGGGATTTGATCTTCGGGGTCTGAGCTTCCTCCTCTCCCCGTTTTGTGGCTGTTTTGGGCACTTTTATTCAATGACCATGGCAAGGGAGGGTTTCCCTGGCTCTGCCCAGTTCAGCTTTCCTTGGAGCATCCCAGACGTTTCTGTGCCAGGCTCCTCTTCCCTCCTGTCCCTGGTGTGTGGCAGGAGGAGCAGCTGCTGTCCCTGCAGGTGAGGCACAGTGACCCTGCTCTTCCCACCTTCCTGCACCACAGGGAATTCCAGCTGGGCCTCTCAGCTCTGCTCTGCTCCTGTGGGGACAAACTGGGATCCATTCACAGCCCCCTAAAACCAGGGATATTTGCATCTGGGTACCAAAGGAAGCTTTGCTGGAGCTGAAGGGCAAACATTCAACCTGCAAGGTCAGGAAATGATAAAGGAAACTGCATCCCCTCTGTGCCCTGCTTCCCTCCTGGCTGTGGCTTTGGGGAAAACATCGAACAGGAATTTCTGCCCTGGCTTCAGCAGCACTGGGTAAGTGAAACCTTGGTTGGGTTTGTGTCCCTCTGTGTGGGTGCACAGTCAGAGGGGGCTCCTCTTGCAGTCACTGAGGAGAAATGAGCACTTCCAGGTCCAGTGCAGCTGGAAAAGGCAGGTGGGGATTCCACTAATTGGGAAGTGGGTCTGAGGTGGCTTTGGCACTGTTTTTCCCACGGCTCCTGAAGAGGATGCAGAGATCCCCGCTAGGAGAGGCTCAGGTGCCTGGGGAATGTCATCTAAATAGTACAGAAGGTAAAGAGAGAAAGGCCCGAGTGTGTTTGGGCACAGCAGAGGGGGCAGAGCCTCGTGTTCACTGTGCTGGGGGTTGTTTGGAAGAAAGGCAAAATCAGTGCTTGGGTTTCAAAAAGGAAAGGGTATTGGGAGTGGGTTTTGTTTGAGGAGACGCTGTAAGGAGTTGTTGGAGGCAGGAATGCTGCCCCTGCTCTCCCTCCAGGCTCTTCAGGGTGTGAGGAGCAGCTGCAGCCTCCCCTTGCCTGGGATTTCCACTTTTAGCTCCCAGTTAAGCAATTCCAGCTGAACCCCTTGTCAGGGTGTGACAGGGACACCTTGGCCCTGTGTGCACTGCCTGTGATAACAGGACAGCCCAAACCAGTGCCCATCCCCTGGAGAGCTCCTTCAGCTCCTCAGCAGTCACTGGGCGTTGACAGGAGATAAACTGGGGATTTACACAAAAACTGAAAGAACTAAAAGCTTTGGTACGTTTTTATTGAGTTTGTATTACAAGAAACCAACAGATTTCTTGCCTTTTGGCCTGGGAGTGCACAGAGACAGCTCAGGAACTCAAATGTGGAGAAAAAGGGGATCCTAAAGTGGGGAAGGGTTCCCAGCTGCCAGGTACAGAGTGGAAATGCTCTCCTTGGCTTCAGCACTCCCGAAGTTGGGTGGGGATGACTCGGGATGCCTGTGTGGGCTGCCTGCTCCCAACCAGCTCTTGGCTGGAGCTGCTCCCTGCTTTTCATCTGTGCTGGGAATGAGATGGACACGATCTGGGCCCCATTGGTTGGTTCTGTGCGCGTTATTAAGTCAGGCTGACACAAAGAAGTGCCTTCAATGCCTTCTGATTCTCCCTCCTCTTGCAGAGCAGAGCCAGTTGGGAGTGAATTCCATCCTGAAAGCCACGATGTTGGGCTGAGATGAGCTTTAGGCTGAAGTTATCTGTTAATAATCACTGAATTGAGAGGTATTTGGAAATGCTAAAACAGCATTTATGTAGCTAATACAGTATTGCTGATTATTCACAGAGCTCAATCCCAGGAGGGGACAAGAGGAGCAGATGAGGTAAAATCAAAGCCATTTTGAGTCAGAGGCAAGGTGAGCATCATTCACCTCTCAGCTCTGCCTCGTGTGCAGGTTTTCAGTGACACATTCCCAATGTCCATGCTCCCTGAAGTGCCTTTTGGCAGAACAGACCCCCCTGGAGCAGTAGAATTTGCCAAAGATGTGTCTCCGGAGCAAGGGATCCACACCGCTCAACATCCAGGTGACCCTTGGTTTTCATTTCTCACATGAATCCGTTTGGATGGCTCTGATCCCATCAGCAGCTCCACAGGACCCGGGCATCCTCCAGGTAAGGGGCCAGGACAAGGTGGGGACTCCTGGAGTGCAAATAAATCATAACTGGGAATGAAGGGAGCTGAATAGGGCAGAATTTTTGTGAGCAGGACAGTCAGGACCAGGGCAGGGACTGTCCCCTGTGCTGGCACTGCTGAGGGACCTTGAGGGGAGTCCAGTTCTGGGTCCAGTTCTGTCCCACTGGCACAGGAGGGACCTGGAGGGGCTGGAGCGTGTCCAGGGAAGGGAACGGAGCTGGGAAGGGGCTGGAGCACAGGAGCAGCTGAGGGAGCTGGGAAGGGGCTCAGCCTGCAGAAAAGGAGGCTCAGGGGGACTTGTGGCTCTGCACAGATCCCTGGGCACTTCCAAGGCCTGAGCACCCTTTCCATGGGGAAATTCCTGCTGGTGCCCACCCTGAGCCTCCCCTGGCCCAGCCCGAGGCCGTTCCCTCTCCTCCTGTCCCTGTTCCTGGGAGCAGAGCCCGACCCCCCGGCTGTTCCCTCCTGGCCGGGATTGTAGGAAAAGCAGAGAGGAACAGATTCCCCCTCCCTGTAACAGCTCCTGGAGCCTCCTGTGGGGCAGCTGGGAGGTGGAACCTGCTCCCATCCTGGGATTTGAGTGCAAACAGCACCAGAAATGAGCCCAAGCTGGAGTTCACGGCCGCGTCCAGAGAGGAGTTTTTATTTTCAGGAACAGCCACTGCACCACACGTCACTGAGCACAGGCAAGGACTGGCACCACCAGCCAAGAGGGGCAACAGCTGAACGGGGAGGCCGCAGGAGCAGCCCCGGAAATCCAGAGTGGGGCCTTTCCGTGGGACACCTTTGCAGGGAAACGCTGCTGCTGCCAATGGCAGTGGCATTGCTGGGTTCACAGAAGCTTTGCTGGGATTATTGACTGATCAAGCAGGAGCTGCCAGGTGGTTCCTGACAGGTTTGCTGAGCCCAGGGAGGGATGAGAGGGGACACAGGCCACGGACAATGACGTGTTTGGAATTCCATCCAGTTGGAAGGGGAGCCTTTCCCAGTGAGAGCTGTTGACCATTTTGGCTGGTGAGCCACTGATCCTGTTGACAGAGCCTTGGGAATGTTGTCCCTGGGGAAACTGGGAGTTTATTTTAAATTAGAAAGAGTTCTTTTCCTAATGCACATAAAAATAGAGGAGAAGACAACGCCTGAAGGACAAAGCAGAACAAGAACCCCTCCCTGTGGCTTCCCCGTGCTGCTGGTTCCATCTCACACCAGGAAATTTCACACCAAGATTTTAATGCCCTTCAATGGGGACAGAGAAAAGCCTTTTTTTTAGGATTTCTTTAAGAATTTTGACACTTGAGGTGAAACCAAGCCAAGCTGTTCTGCAGCCTCGTGTGCCCAAACCCCAACAAAACCCCTGTGGGCACTTCCACAGAGGAGGAGGATCACAGGACTGAAGCAGCCCTGGAGGGGTTTTTTCCAAACTTTCAATAATGGCGTTTTTTCCCTCCACTGTTCTGGTGTCAAGAGTAAAGTCAAATGAACTTTTTTGGAAACAAAACCCTCTAAAAACAGGTCATTGCCAACCAAGTCCCAGTGATGAACCAGGAGCACCTGCCACCACAAACATCAATAATTTGTGTCTTTCCAGCAGCCACCAATTTTCTACCTTGGTCTTCCAATTGGGGCTGTTTCAGCCCAGTGTCCTTCTGAATCCTAAAGGCAAAGGATGTGAAGCTTCATCAGTGACTTTGCTGTGGAAGAAGTATTTAAAAAAGTCAGACACCATGGCCAGGAAGCCACTTGTTCTTCTCATGCACAATATTTCTCCTACTGAGCAACATTTTTGTTTGTTCTGAGCAGGATTTGTCTGTTTACAGTAAATACCTGTCACATAGCAACAGAAATATTACTAAATAATAATACATAGAATGTTAAGCTCCTTGGTCTAGAAGCTTTTAATGAAAAAACCACATGTTCCTGATAAAAAATAATAAATAATGTCAGCTTTTCTTTGTGCATTAAAAATATCTGTACATGGTTACACGATACGACAAAGTACAATTTTATTTTCTAGGCTCAGGGTGGCATCTCTGGGGCAGATCTTCACCTAAAAAGGGTCGAGGCTCGTGATCTTGATCCTGCATGAAAATCCTTCTCCCAAATTTGTGGAGTTTGGAGCCTTGCCCACCCTTTCCATGCAAAAGGGGAAGCAGCTCATGAGGAACGTGGCAACACCGACATGCAGGAAGCAGCTGAGGACTGAGATCTTTGCAAATGGTGAGACTGGGAAGTCTGGAAAACTTCTTGCCTCAACTGGAAGAGACCAGCAACAAATAGAAAAATAAAGGTGGCAAAGGTAAGTAGAAGTCTCTCTTCCAAATGTAGCTAGAAAAGGGTCTGGATGGTTTGTTTTCCAAGATGGCACTTAGTGATCCATTACAGACTGGCTCTGGCTCCTGGCCACGCTTCCTGCTGCCTCAGAGTGCCCAAAGTTTGCTCAGGGGAGGGATGGGGACAGCTCCGGGCTCCAGGGCCACATCCCAGTCCCATCCACTGGGGGTGGCAGAGCACGGCCACGGCTCGGAGCTGGGACGTCCCTGCTGGTCCCACTCAGCTCCCTGCACACCCTGGGAATCCTCCTCGGCCAGGAAACACAACCAGAGCATTTCCAGAGCATTTCCAGAGCTCAGCGGGGTGGCTGAAGCAGCAGCTGGTGCTGGCCTCGCCCAAGGGCTGGAAAACATTTCCTTTTGTTTTCCTGGAGAAACCCTGGTGCTGTTCTTCCCCTGACTGGGAAGTGTCCGGGCTCCGGGCAGGGATGGATGGGGCAGTTCAGTCCCACCCTGCTGGGCTTCAGCCAGTGCTGTGACCTGCAGGACAGGGGGGTGAGCTGAGCAGAGGGCAGTGGAAAGGAGCAGCTGGAAAGGAGCAGCAGGAGTCCCTGCACGGGGTGGTTTGGAGCTGTTTTGTGTCCTGGCTTTGCCAGGAATCCCTGGCTCCTGGAGCGGGGCTCTGGCAGGGCCGTGCTCCAGCTGCTCCAGCAGTCCTGACTCTCCCCATGCTCCCACCCAGCTCCCACAGCTGGACACTGCCGGGAATTCACTGCAGGAGGCACCACGACAATGCAGATGGGTGAATTTTCTAGTCCTGCTGTCCGTGAATCCTTGGGATATCCTAAAAGGCCTCTGTTCTTCCTCTTCTGGCCCAGGACTAGAAACAGGACTCTTGGGATTCAGGGTCGGTGTGGATGGGAAGCTTCTCTTGTTCCTGGTGGTGCCCATTGTGTAAAACCGTGTACCTGGGAGGGGGAACACAAACCTTTGTCAGTGCCAGGTCAAATGCCAAACTCACGGAAAACAAGATCCTGCAAACCCCAAAGTACATTTAAGAGAGTGATTCTTCCAAATATCCGGATCCCACGTTAAAAAGTGTGAATCCCTGCTTTGCTCTGTGACAGGGAATGAACTCTTCAGTTTGGAGCAGTCAAAGCAATCCCTGAAAACCAAGAACCTGTTGGGTTTCAGGTGTCAGGGGTGAATGCACTGCCTGGGTGTGCTGGAGCTGCTGGAAGCTCAGGCATTTCCCAGGCTGGATGCTGGCTCCCACCACGGCCAGGGCACTGAGTGTGCAGCTATTTCCCTCAAACATCCCCTGGAACTCCAGCACTTGAAATAAGGATCAGGAATTAGAAAAATGTGCTCCCAACGAGTTACAGACTGGATGTCAGAAACAAGGAGAGACATTTTGCACCTCACACTGAACAGACTCCAACGAGACGGCCACGGAGTGATAACAGAGCTGGAATTTATGGAGCAAGTCAGACAGGGACACTGTGGAACACAATCCACCCGGGAGACCTCGGGAGTGCCACAGGCTCAGCCACAGACGGGACACAGAGAGGAGAGCCCCTGCTCCACCCAGGGCAGACGCTTGGAGCAGCTCCGGACGACGGACAGGGACTGGAATATCCAAGGATCCAAACCTTCCTCCGTGTTCTGCGGCCGTCCCAGAGTGGAGCAAGAGCAGCAAGAGCAGGCGGTGCGGATTGTTAGAGGTTCGTTAAGCTAAAGAGCAGTCATTGAGGTGTCCCGGGATGTCTGTGGCACAGAGTGTCTGTCTGAAGCCTCTGGCAGTGAGTTCAACACTTCCAGCTGTTTACCCTGTGGGGAAAGAGGACTGGTGGGACAGGAGGAAAGAGCATTCCTGGCAGGGAGTGACAGCTCACCACGGGCTCAGGTACCGGCACATCGTTCCTGAAATATTCCCAGCATCTCCAGGAATCTGTTAAGGGCGTCCTCTGCTGCCAGGCTTTCGTGTTCCATGGGGTTTTTCCATACCCTGCAGCTTTTCCCTTCAAATGGAAGTTCAGAGTGATGCCTCAAGTTTTAGCTTTTACATTTTTAGATTCTGTGCTGGTTTAGTGGGCAGTTCTGGGTTTCATGTTAAGTGCTGCTGAGCTCTCTTCACTGAGTAGGGAGACAAAACAATTCCTTCTCTAGCTCGGGACCAAGGACAAACGATCCAACTTTCAGGCCCAAGAACAAAACAAGGGTGAAGAGAGAAGGAAAAGCCAGGAGGATGGAGCTTCATAACCTGAAGCTGTGACTGGACAATTCACTCCAGTGTGCTGAGGGACCAGAACTGATCAAAGTGTGAGACCTCGTGACCGGTCGTGCATTTTGTGACCATTTTGGGTTCATCTTGGGTGTGGCCCGGCCAGGCTCTGGCACTGCCCAGGTGTGCCCATGGGGGCCTTTTAATAAATCCCCACTTTATCCTTTGCTCTGTCTGCTCTCTGCTCCAGGTCAGCCTCCAGAAGGCATCAAGAGCTGCCTGCCAGTTGTAGGGCACAGATTTAAGGTTGGATAAAAGCTGGGATTTTCCAGCCCTGCTTTTGGTCTCATTCCCCTGTGCCTTCACTGACCTCTCTCTGAAAACACGCTTCATTTCTCAGGTGTTGGCACCTGTGGGGAGCAGGTTTCAGAAAAAAGGCTCATCTGCACCTGAAATTCAATTGCTTCCCCTGTGGGAACACACCTGGTGTGCCTCAGCTCCCTCCCCATGGATTTGCCAAGGATTTATCCTACAATGCAAGGAGGAAAGAGCACTGGAACCCTCCCTGCGTGGGCTGAAGGCTTCAAGAGAAAACAGCCAGGTAGGTCTGAGAAATGAATACACCTGAGGGAGCCAGGATATGTGTGCAGGGAAAGAAAAACACATTAAAAGGGTTAAATGCATGAAGTAAATTATCCACAGCAAATTAATTGTGCTGTTTCCCTGCCTCTGGTGGTGTTATAAATAACAATATAGTATTGGCTTTCACATTCATGTATTAGCCTTTGCAAGTTATTATTAACCACAAAGATTTTGATGTAGTACAATTTGTAATTCCTTTTAACTGCTTTTTGATATAGTATAATCTGTTTGTGTATGCACCATGTAGCTTATATAAATAGTAGTGTAAAAAAATATATATTATATATTATGCATTAGCATAATATTAAAATAGAAACTATGTAATGTTAAAATGCTTTTATTTGTGTAACTAACTCGAATAATAATGTGAAAGAGCTATGCTGTTTCTCACATATGTGGACTATCTTATCTGAAAGATAAGATAACAGTGACAAAAACCAGGACAGCAAGAGAAAAAGTTACCGACTCTCCGTTGTCAGGAAGTGTAAAAACAACAGAATGGAGCTTCGAGAAGAAATGAAATAAATTGATTTAATCGACAGGATGGCATGCAGAGAAGTCAAAAGTTAAAACCAAGTAAAAGAACTTGCAGAACCTCTAAACTCACAAGTATGTTTGAATATGTATAAACTCTCATGAGTATGCATTAAGCCATGTAATGTAAAAGTATAGAAGTATATAGAAGGTTAACATAGTGAACCATGTAACGTACTACACGGGTTAATGCATACAGAATATGCATTAACCCATGCCATATAAAAGTATATTACTTTTACACTGTAAAAGAAGAAGTATGTATGGAAGAACATTGTTTTAAGCTAGCGGTGTGTTTTCTGGCAGATCACCAAACACCCCAGCGCTGGGCATTGTCCCTTTCGTTCCCTTATTAAACTCCTAAAATCTCTAAAGAGTGAACTTAGTTTGTCACAAATGGGCTCCTCCATGGGATTCGTGCTCAGGGAGAATCCCGGGCTGTCCCTGCCCTCTGCATCCTCCCGAAGTGGGGACAGCGCTGCTGCCGCTTCCCGGGAGCTCCCCCACATCCCAACCACCCTGCACGATGAATCCCAATAAATCCCGGCAGTGGGAAGGCACTGCCCCCCCCGTGCCCTGGAACTGGGCTCACGGCCAGCCTGGGGACAATTGCTCGGCACCTCCCGCTGCTCCTGCCAGCCCGGGGGACCCCGGGATTCCAGCCTGGAGCGGCTCTGGGCAGAACCACGGGCAGAACGAGGAGCTCCAGCTTGCTCTGGGAATTTGGCAGAGCCCAGGGAGAAGGCTCCAAGGGATGCAGCGGCTGCAACGCTCCCGCTTCCACTCCCTGCAGAGCTGTCTGTCCCCCACGCCGACCCGGCCAGTTTGTTGGGGAAGCGAAGCCCAAAAGCGGCTGGGTTTTGGCATCCCCGAGTGGAATGAGAACCAGTCACCCAGAGCCCGAGGCTCTGCTCGCTCCCCTCCTGACGAGCAAACCCCGGAGATCAGCCCTGCCCTCCCAGGGACAGAACTGCGGGGCTTTGGGCCGCGTTGATGATAAATAAAATTACGAAGAGAGGGCACGGCCAGCCACAGCCGAACCCTGCCGGTGAGGGATTTGTGTGGCTGCACCTCCTGCGTTTTCCGTCTTCCCAAACCCACCCCAGGTGTGCAGATGCCTTTGCTCTCTGTCCAACAATCCCTTCCCACCTCCCAGCTGCTTGCTTTATTGCTTCCATCTCTGGACCGGCAGGAGGGGGTTCCTGCTGTCCTGGCACTCCCGGGACGCCCCGGGGAGGTTCTGCAGCTGCCTTTGTGCAGGGAGGGACGAGAGCTGCTGGCTCTGGGCCCCCCAGGACTTCTGCCACTAAATCCATTCCCCCCCGCTCAAAGAAGGAAGGGCGACAGGCAGAGAGGAGATTTTGCTGCAGAAATAGGCACGGGAGGGGGCATTTTGGTGTTTCTGGCACTGCCAGGGTACCTCAGGTCTGGCTGGGCGCACAAATGGCCCGGGAAGTTCAGACAGGAACTACACAAAAAGCTGCTAAGCACCGACTTCGGCCGCATTTACAAATCCCTGTGTAATTTTTGCATTATAAATGCGAAATAGTTACTGACAGAACCCCTGAGGATGCAAGAAGAGAAAGTCCAGGTATCAAATTCACTGCAAGGCTGCTCTTCTGAGCTGTTTGCGTTGTTTGCTTTTCTCATCCTCCAAACTTTTCCACCTTCAGGTATTTTCCCCATTTGTGATCTGGAGCGAGTTCTTCAACTCCTCGTGAGATAAAAAAAAGAAGAAAAATGCAGAAAAGAGCAGTCCCCAATTGACGTTCAACGCCCTTTGCTGGTTTTATCAGGGGACTGCTCTCCCCACTGTGATATTGACAATTTTGGGAGCGAACATTCGCTGCCTGTGTCTTCATTTTCTCCTGTTCCAGTTACTGAAGCCCAACTCCAACTGAAACACTTGGAAGCACTTTTCTTCCTTCATTTACAACCAGAATCTCCCCCCAGGAAGCAGCCACCATCCCACCTGGAATAGATTCCAAAGGAAGAGGCAAGTAGGTGACGTAACTCCATTGTATCAAACCTTTTGTTATTTTCAGGAGCACCCAGGAAAGATTTGCTGGGACCAGAGGAAAACAAGATGAAATTATGTAAAATGGGATAAACTGGGAAGATTTGCATTTGGCTTGAGCAGAATCCTGTTTTCAATAATGTATTTTTATACCATTTTTCTCCTCAACCACCTAAAATAGTGGAATGCAGAAGAGGTTTTGAGGTAGAAGTTGGCTGGAGCCACATTTTAAATGGAACTGAGCTTCCAAACTGAATGAAGGATTGAAACTTATTTTAAGATTAGACAATTGTGTTGCTCCACAATTTCTCTTTCCCTGCATTTTCCTGTCTCTCCCAGAGTGATTTCCCTCTGGAATATTTGCAGCACCACTGCTGGAACTTCACCCTCGATATCGCGTCCACTCCTCAAAACTCTGCTGCTTTCACAGGGACTTCCAAGAGCAAGGACAAAAACTTGATCTGAAATGGGGATTGTGGTGAACAATCCCTTGGCAGAGGTTATTTTAATGAACATATCACTGAAATCAGCCTTGCACCATCTGCTCAGTTCCAGAATTATAAATTCTGAATTAAAAACAACAGAATTCATAAACCACTCTGAAAGTGAGGGGAAGAGAGAGCAGCTGCAGATGATTTTTGTGATTTATCCCAGCCCGTGCTGGATCTGCTCTGCTCCATTCCCGTGTCAGGAACGGGTGGAAAAGAGCCTTTTTTATTTCTGTGTTTTATGGCAGCCACAAACCCCCAGGAACCAAGCCCTGGAAGTGCAGGATGGGTCTGGGTGGCAGCACGAATTCCCCAGGTTGGAAGCACCAGGAAAGATCCCACAGATGGAATTCCAGTGGGCCAGGAATAAAATCTGAGCGCGTTCTCCAGGACACCAGGAAGGTCCCCTCCTATTGTCTCCCTGGAAAGGTACTTTTGATATTTTTGGAAAACTGGGAGGTGCTGGGAAACAGAGAATGTGACACAAAATCCAGGAATCTCTGGAATTCCCTATTTTCATCTGTGATATTTTTCCACTTTGAAAGAGCAAAATCCTCAAATCTGAACGACACCAAATGTCAGAATGAACTGGGAACAAAATGCAGTGTTCCATTTCCATCTTCTGCTGAAAAAAACGAATGCACAAAGGCCAAATTAAATGGAATTTCACAAAACATTTGCTTTTAATGCAATTGCCTGTGAAACTTCCACAAATGAGAGCAGAATTATCCCTCTCTCAGCATTCCCAGGTTCACAGACTCCAGAAAATGAAAAGCTTCCCAGTAACTGTAACCTCTGGGCTGAATTTGTCCTGTTCCCATCACTGCAGTGAAGTTCTGCACTTGGCCATCAGCATAAAATCATCAGAGCAGGGGAAGGATAAATTGAATTATCCCATCACAGCCCAGCAGTAAAAACCCAGATCTTGGGAAAACGTTGGGATTGCTGAATTATTTACATGGCTCTGACAGAAATGTTGATTTTAGAGTCCTTTGTAGTCAAATCTAAACACAAATCTCTCTCTGCCTCATGACAAGTGTTTATTTTCCCACTCCTGAGCAGTTAAGCTGAATCTCTTAATTATCTTTAAATCAAATAATGCTGCTCTGACCTTGGGAGCTGAACTCAGCCCTCATCATTCTTTGCTAAATATCAGGCAGAGGTTTTATAAAACATCTGTCTCCAACCCACATCACCCAGCATTCAGTGCATTTTGTAGGATTTCTGCAGAAATACAGATTTAAAATTAGCAGTTCTCAAGTAAGCAAAACCCTTGAATAACAGAAACATAAAAAAAGGATAAAGAAGGGATTGTTTTTTTTCGTCTCTGACAAGTCTCAGGAAACAAAGCAAGCATCTCCCAATAGGTTTGTCTCTCTTTTTTTCCCCCATTGTTCCATCATCCCTTTTTTTCTGGCAAACCAAGTCTAAACCCCCTCCAGTCCCTTTATTTTTGTGTTTGCAGGAGCTGTGGATCTCTTCCAAGGAGGATGTTTAGAAGTGCAGGCAAATAATAACCTGAAATAGGATCTTGAAATGAGGTATCCAAACCCTTCAGCATCTTGTTTCCTTTTGGTTTTCTCCTGCTGAATTTGACCCAAATTTTGTTTCCCTTGGACTGCAGGTGCTCATTTCCATCCTCCTTTTTTGTCCTCTTTATTGCCAGGCTCTATTAATGAATTTCTCTGTGGTCCTTTCCCATCCCCCTCACCACAATTGCTGAATTTGATCATTTTTGCCTTTTCCCACTCTCCCTCTGCTTTCAGCTGCTCCACCTGGATTACGTTTATAATTTTCCCTATTTTCCACTGCAGGATGTTTTGCTCAACTTCAGCCAAAATCCTTGGAATCTGGGTATTATGAACACGAATTGGTGATGGAAACCAACGGATCCACACAGCAGCCAAGAGGGTGGGGATGGCCCAGAGCTGCTGAGTTCTTCTGCTGTAGACTTGTGACATTTTAATGCTGCAGAAGTCGATGTTTCCACGACAGAAACAGCAATTGGGGCACCAAAGGACAGAAATTTCAAAATCACCGAGGAGCTCCTTTTTGCAGTGAGTGAAATGCATTTGCTAATTATAAACCAGAGTAAACAAGTAAACAAATGAGAGAGGCCACTCGGGGGGATGTGGGGAGGAGGAGCCCTTTCCCCTTTTTCTCCCATTAACTCCCTATTTCCATTTCTCTCTCGTTAATGTTAAGCTTGGCACTCCATTACAGGCTCTAATTAGCTCCAGATTTTGGCCTCCAGTTCGTTTTTGCACCATAATTAATGCAACAGTCATAAGAGCCCCAAATCTGATAATGAGGAGAGCACTTGGAAGTGCTCAGACACATCAGAAACACAGAGCAGCCCATTAAGAGCAGCTCACAACCACCCCCAGATGGGATGGCTCAGAATGGGCTGCTGGGTTTAAGTGTTTCAATTAATGGAATGCGAGCAGGATCAATTAATAATATCCAAATGGAAGAAAATGATGATTTTCTTTTTAAATGGAGGTCTCACCGCTGGCATAATTAAATCTCTTATCTGCTGGGGAAAAAAAAAACAACCCAACATTTGTTAAAGCTGTGGAGTGAAACACTGGCAGGCCTTGGAGCTGTTCAGTGGAGTTTGTCAGGTTTCAAATGTGCCACAGTGGGAGAATCCTGGAATCTCGGCTTGGAAAAGCCCTCGCAGCCCACGGAGCCCAAGCTGTGCCCCATCCCCACCCTGTCCCCAGCCCAGAGCTCTGAGTGCCACCTCCAGCCCTGCCTTGGGCACCTCCAGGGATGGGGATCCAAGCCTTCCTTACCAACCCTCTCCTCTGGGAATGGGTGGCTTTTCTCCACTGAAATATCCGATGGAAAATGGAATTACAGCACGTTGAAATCTGGCAAAAACCTCCCCCTCCTCCCCTACTTTGTGTGTGAACAGCAGAGCTGGTTTTTTAGGTGTCAAAACCAGATTTTCTCCCAAGCATCACGCTTGATAACAAAAGTCTGGCGTGTGCACATTGTTCCTGTCACTGCTTTGGGTTCCTTTCCCAGGAGCAAATGCCACCAACTCCCTCACAGCAGCTGGGTCTCCCTCCCACCCTCCAGGCTGAGGGAGGAGTTCTGCTCCCCAGGGAATGGCTCATCCAGCCCCTCCTGCCTTTTGACCATGCAAAATCCACAGTTCTGTGTCCTGGGAACTTCGGTACAGCCCCAAAGTAGTGTTGGGAAGCTGTGCTTACCGTAAGGTATTTAATTTAAGGGCTGAAAATTAGATTTTCTTGTAATGGAGTAATGACATACAAATTAAATAACAAAATGCCAGTTAAATAATAGTAAATTTAAAAACTGTTAAATTTAATAAGAAAGAAACCATTTGGAATTAATAATAAATATCCTTGTGATGCCTTTAACATCTCAACTAGGACCTGTTGTAGGTTAAGCTTAGTAAATCTTATCAACTTTAATTTTATTTGGCTGTCTTTCCTCAGGTCTCCATCCTGCTGAGAGCAAACACCAGGTTCCACCGTGTTGTGTTCAGTGTGAGTTTCTTCTCCCCCCTCCTTCTTTATCCAGATTTTCCAATTAATATTTCTGTGATGTGATTAAAGTAGCACATTCCTGGCATTGGACTTTCTCCCTTACAACCCACTGGGTGTGAATTTGTAAAGCTTCATCCTTGATATTGTGAACAATATTAATTAATTGTGAGCTCTGCTCCCCACTCCTCATCTTTTGTGAGCCTTTTATCAGGATTAAATGTCACACCACAGATGGGGACACTGGCTGTGGGTGCTTAATTTGAACAAAACCCCCAGATTCTCCCTCGGAAGCCTTGGTTTGCTCGGTGCAGGCTGGGATTCCAGCCCCCCTGGGCTCACCCCCAGCACCATGAATCCCTGCCTCACTTTGCTGGGCAGTTTCTCCCCGTGCTGAGCTCGCTCAGAGGCTCCAGCCAAGGAGCACATATTGCCTGTGGCTGTGTTCCTTCCCCTGTTCCTCAGGAAGGATGATGCTCCCCTTGCTCATCCCCTTCCCTGCCAAGAGCTCTCTCCCAGCAGGGTCAGATCCTCTTCAGCAGGGGGGACAGGAGCTGCTGCTTCATTTTTTGTTGTGATTCAGAGGCTGCTCGGTCCCCAGTTTCTGTCCCTCTGTCCCCAGACCTCCTTGCTGGTGCTGTTATCCCAGCTCAGCCTCTCCAGGAGCTCTTCCTGGGCAGAGGGTCTGCCAGGCCCTGCTCCCTCTGGGATTTCAGGGACCCTCTGAACTCCTCAGGGAACAAAGGCCTGAGGAAAACTTTTTTTTTTTTTTTTTCCTCTGAGCATCCTAAGGACCAGAGCCTCAAATCCCCTGAAGGTGCCCAAAAGCAAAATGTCAAGCTCAACATTAGAATGTGCCACATCCAGGGTAAGGAGAGGCAGAAATCTGAATATAAGGCACAGCTTATTTTGTGGGGACGATGAGGGGTACCCAAAAAACAAGGGACCATAATCAAGCAGATATTTATTTATTCTCTGATGGGTTTGGGTTTTTATTTTTTACTCAGAGTAAAACCAGCTTTCAGCAGCTCCTTCTGAGATCATTCCTTAGAGAAATTCCCTGTAGATTGGTACATGACATGAAGAGTTCCACTGACCAATGAATTGATTTTGAGGACAGGAGGAGGTAACCAAGGCCATCAAAATACCTGCGTGGATAAATCCTTGTTTTCATATCCCTGCTGTTAACACAAGGTTATTTCTGTTATTTTGTGCTTTCTTCTGCTCTTCCTGCACATCTGAGTGTCTTTCAGGGCCACCTGTGAGACCCTTCCTGTCCAGTACTTTATACATTGCCATCAAATTTGCTGTGCAGAGCAAACAAATAAGTTCAAACTTCTGAAGGTTGTGCCATCCCTTGGTTGCCCCTGGGCCTGTCTATTTTCTGCTCCAGAGGAGATGACACAGTCCATAAATCTCTGCCCTAGTCCCTGCTTTGGTAAATAAAATCTGCTCAGATTTATGTTTGTTCCTTCCTGAGGAAAAGCAAAGCAGAGATACGTGTGGCAAATGGAACAGAAAATTGCTTTTCACCCATCAAGTTTCCAATGTAACTGACTAAAGTTGGGCTCTCCTACAGCAGTAACTGGTCTCACAAAATAAACCCAATTTTGTACCACAATTCCTTGTGTTGTATTGAGGAAACCAAAGGTGTGCTTTGCCCAACAATTTAGAAAATAGCTTAAAACTGAGAATAGGTTTAGGTTGGATACTGGGGAGGAATTCCTGGCTGGGAGGGTGGGCAGGCCCTGGCCCAGGGTGCTCAGAGCAGCTGTGGCTGCCCCTGGATCCCTGGCAGTGTCCCAGGCCAGGCTGGACAGGGCTTGGAGCAGCCTGGGACAGTGGAAGGTGGTTTGGGGTTGGAACTGGGTGAGGTTTAAGGTCCCTTTCAACCCAAAACCATTCTGGGATTCTCTGATTCTAAGGAATGAAGATCACACTGCTGCCTCAGAGAGGAAGTGAAGGAAATCTTGTGCTTATTTTGGCAGAGCTTTATCTGTGCTACCCAGCCTCCAGAAATCCAGGCCTTCCCTCCTCCCAGCTGCACAGGGATCCCTGTGTTTGGTCAGGAGAATGGCGCTGTTCCAGGGGCTAAACCCAACCCCTTGAAATAAACTTGGCTGGGGAAGCTGCCTCTGAAAAACAATTTATGAACCCAGCATCCCACCCCTTTGCTGAGCCAGTTCTGAATTGCTCCCTTTTATCCTCTCCAGCTGTAATTCATGTTGCTTAATTAGTCTTAATTAAGTGTTGTGGGCATCTCTGCAGCTCAGTTCTCTCTTTATTAATTACACTAACACGCCACATAATGGTCTCTGTTTGATGGGATGTTTTGCACAAGAGTTTAATCCAGGAGTTGAAAGAATTAATTCTTAGAATGTCTCCAGAGGGTTGGCCAGGTAAACTGTGGGTTTGTCACAAATGCCTGGACTCTTCAGTGACCAGAATCTATCCCTGATCTTGCACACCTTGAGCCAGAAACACCTTTCCCCTTGCTGGGGGCCTCAGATCCCTGTGGGATCTTCTGGAGCAGGAATCAGACCCATGGGAGACAGAGAGATCTGGCACTGGTCAAGAGTTTACAGCTTGCTCTTGTTCCAACAGCCTTACCCCTTGTGCCCTGACCCTTCTCTGCATCCCCACGGTCCAAGCCAGCCCCCAAAAGGGATCAGCTGCCCATGGAATGGGAATTCCAGCAGGAAGTTATCTCCCTGTTTGCCAGGGCTTTGTGGGAACAGGGCGTTCCCTTCCCCAGCACCTGCCTGGCACCTTGGCACACCCACACTGATTTCTTTGCCCAGCAAAGCCTGTGGCTGCTGGGCCTCCTCCTCCTTCTGTCTGCCAAGGAGAAGCTGGGATGCACGGAACAGTGCAGGAAAACTCTTGGAGCAAGAAAAAAAGGGGAGCAAAGGCAGGGACTATCCTGTGACCCCAGGGCTCCTGATGCTCCTGTTCTGCTTGGCAGCTCCACTTGTGATGATTTTGTCACCGGGATCTTCTCTCTAGCTGTGATTCCTTCAGGAACACGACTGCAGGGCAGCACAGGGCTGTGGGACTCCTAAGGATGAGCACATTGTCCCCACTCACCCGCCCAAACTCACTGCAAAAGCACAGTTCTTCCCAAAGACAGACAAGCAGAGCCTGGCTGGTTTGCTCCCAACATTTCCATGAACTTTCTGCTTCTTCTTGGCCCGAGCAGGGAGGTGTGGATGCATCAGCAATCTCTGCAGGGATGTGTGGGTTACGAGAGCGTGCCCATTGCTGGAGACTCAAGCACTGAGGAGCAGTTTTCATCCATCCTTCAGGAACTGGCTTCATCCCAATGGAGGGCAATTCCAGGTGGGCCAGGCCCTCCCAAGCACAGCTGCTGGCAGTCCAGTGCTTATGGCAGAACCATTCCAAGAGCTATGACAATGAGACTGTTGATAGCTCTGGAAATGGCGCTGCCATCGGCACCACGGCGGCTCCGGCCCCTCCCTGCTCCTCTCGTGCTCCAGCGGCCTCGGGCGGAAGGAATGAGGATGGAGGAGCAGCTTCGGCTCAGAAATCCCTGAAATCTTCAGGAAAAGGTCCCGCTGAGGGTGTCTGGAGAAGCCTCCAGAGGTGCTGGCCGCAGTCTCCTGCTGCGGGAAGGTGCCCTCGGAGTACGGAGCACGCACAGCCACACGTGTGCCTGTTTCCTCTTTTACCCTGGGGTTTAACTGGGAAAAAAGGGAAAGCCTCCCTCTCTTTCCTGATTCTCCCCACGGCAGGTTTTCTCTCCTTCCCTTTGGATCCAAGCCAGAAACGCTGCACAGCCCTGGAGTTCATTTCTGCTGGAGAAGAGCACGCGGAATTCACAGGGCACACGCTGCACCTGCCCAGCAAACTGCCACAAATCCACTTTGCAATTAATCCTGGAGTCGTGCTGGTAACGAAGCACTGATCATTCCTACTGCTGTCCAGCTGGAAGTCTGTTCCAGGCTGGGTATTTCCACTGGTTCTTTGACAGCAGTCCTCAAAACTGAAGGATTTATGCTTTGGAAAATGGGGCAGCCCCTGGTTTCTGCTGCTGAAACCTCTCTCCAAGACACCTCTTGTACCACTGCAGCCATAACTTCCACCAGGGATCATCTTTACCACACCAAGGAGCTGTTAATGTAGGAAAAAAGACAAAAAGGAGCTTTCCCTTCTCCTTCCAGGCACATCCTGCAGCCTCCAAGGATGATTGTGGGGAAAGGTTCGAGTTACAAGATGAAAACAATTTTTCTGATGCCTGAGGTGTTCCAAACAGCTGTGTTCCTATGCCAGGCACTGGCAACTTCTCTCTCAGAGCTTCTAAGCCTCAAAAAAAACCCCAGCACAATCTGCAATAACTTTTCTGCAGCCTCACCAAGGATCTCATCAATAACAACTGTGACAAAATCAACTGGGGGACATAAACAAGGACAAAGAGGGAAGCAGAAGAACAAGAAGCAGTTTCATCACCTCAGTTCTGTCTCTAGACCAGGGAAAATTGGCCCAGAGAATGGAAGGGGCTGCCCGGGGCAGCTTTTTCCACCTCATTTTGATTTTTTTTTGTCCTTGCTCCTTGCTGCTTTCTGAATCTGAGCTACTTTTGCTGCTGTCCTGACCTTGAGGAGGTATTTGTCACTTTGACCAGGGAAGTGTAAAATCCTACCAGACCAGATGGGTAAGGTTTTGTAACTATTTTGCATAGATATGATGGAAAATCAAGATTTTCCTCTCTGTACCCAGCAGAAGGAGGGAAGAGGTGTTGTGTCCAAGGGTCACAGGATTTGGCAGCAGAACAGCTTGGATTGTTCCAGGCAGAGACAACAACTCCACTGGAGGGCAGAGAGAGCAGCACACCCAGCATAACACATCTGCAGCCTCTCTCCAGTGGAGCTTTTTGGGAAAATTGCAGCCAAGATGGATCACAATAAAGGGATGGACACAGGGATGTTTCCAGAGGGGTAAGAGCAGACAAACACTCACATGAGGACATTTCACAGACACCTGACACAAAGGACTGAAGGAATTACAGCCAGGCACAGCTGAAATTGGGACCTTTGAGTGCTCAGTGAAGCCTTAGATCCTGAAATGTGAAAAATCCTTCAGTGTCCCAGGCCAGGTTGGAATAACCTGGGAGAGCGGAAGGTGCCCGTGGCAGGGCGTGGAAGAGGTGAGCCCTAAGGCCCCTTCCAACCCAA
>WAAG01002194.1:0-10440 GCA_013390105.1 Tichodroma muraria | reverse complement strand
TAGGGCACTTCTGCAGGGCTGTGCTTACATAGGCTGTTAAGTTTCCTTTGTCTCTGGAAAAGGGGCTTTTACTTGAGTAGCTGAAGGCTCCTCTTCCAGAAGAGGCACTCAGAGAGAGAGTAAGTGTTTCTTAGGCTTAGTTTTGCCTTAGCTGTGGTTTCGTGGTAGCCTTAAGCCAACCAAAGTGTGCATTTGCTTTCGAAGATGTGGTTTTGTCTGTCCCCCACAGAGTCCTGCTGCTCTTGCCCTCTGAACTGTACAGGAGCAGTTTTGCATTTAAACTAATTTGACACAAGCATAAAACTCAATTGTTTTTACCCGGAACAGTTTTCCAATTTAATTCCTTTTGTGGGCTCTGTGTTGCCAGAAGTGGTGAGAGGCAGCAGTTCTGGGTAGGGGAAGGTGTTGCTGATAGCATTTATGAAGTGGTCATGCTGCTGTGGTACACGGGGAGTCGAGTCCTGTTCTTTGCTTGCAACCGCTACAGGAAGGAATTCAGTTCCAAATTGTGTTGCTAAGCAGTAATGCACTAGAATTGGACGGTAAATGTCCTTGAGAAAATAGGACCATCTTTCGCTGCTTTGACTGTGCTGCTTTGTTGAGCTGGGCATTCTTTGCTGTAGTAGCTCACAGGTTTTGGAGATTTTGTTGCCCGTTCACAGTCTAATTTTTGCCACTGTCCTCTGATCAAGGAAGTTCCATTTGTTTCTTGGAAGGCAGGGAATGTGTCAATGATTTATATAATAGCTCAGAAATTGTGATTGAATACGTAGCAAGAACTGTCCTATACCAGATGTACCTTACTGCTCTGGCTGTTGTTCTTGTATCCAGTTTGCTTGGAAGTTCTGTCCGTTCCCCTGGAAGAAGGTACCTGCTGACATTGCTTCTCATCCTGCCCTGCAGGTCCAGCTCTTAAAGGAGGTTTTAGAATTGTGTTTTAGGACAGGTGTGTGGGCATTTTTAAAAAAATCTATATCCTGCTTCATCCAAATGTAGTTCGGAGGCTGTATTTCATGAAGTCAAAAATATTGAAGACAACTTGTTTTTCACCTCCTTGTACCAAAAATGATACGGAGAAGTATTATGCTGCAACGGAAAGGGCTTTGTAGCTATGCTGATTCAAAGTTTAGAAAACTTGATGATTGGTCACATATAGGAGAGGAAAACCTGATAATTGCAGCAGCTGGAACTTCAGCTTTTCTTCATTAAAACTAATGAGGATATGAATAATTCTGCAGTTTGGAGGTCTGAAAAGCAGTACAAGACCTGGAAATAGAGACTGTGAACAGACTGAAAAGCTTGTTCTTGTGCTGTGATACTTAATTGATCAATGACTGTTTAAAAAATCCAAACCCGTACATTCCTGTCAGCAGGCACTGGGAGAGTTATGTCAGAGTGCTCTGGATCATTAAAAATGTTGGCATCAGGTGTTTGTGGGCTGCCTGCTTTTCTGCTTTAATTAACCATATTCTGGTAGTAGAACTGAGCTTGAAAGTTAATGTGCACAACTATTGTAGTAGACCTACCTGGCTGGTAACCTCAGAGTAGAAGAGGAAAGTTGAGGAAGACTGTGTCCAGTTTCCTGGTAGGCAAAGCATGGCTCACCATTTAGACCTGCATGTACACCTGTATCCCTTTGTTAATACAGATAAAAACATGTGGTGTAACTCTGTTGGAAATTCAGGTGAGAAGTGGTTTCTTCTGGTTTATTTATTACTTCAAAAGTGAAATTTTGAAATTGTCCTGATTGCTTAAAGCACATGAGTAAATACTTCCAACTATTCCTTTTTGCTGTTGGCTGCCTGCTTAGTAACACTAGCCACTGTGGAGGATAGCTGAAAATATAAACACAGTTTAAATATCTTCAAGTTATATAGGATAGAATTGAGAAAGAATAACAAACAGTGTTTGAAGTATTTTTATCTTGTGTTAACATTTGATTGCATTATAAACAGTGGGTGTTACTGGGACTTCCAGTACTTGGCTTTTTCCCCAGTATGTTCCTTACTCTTAGGAAAGTAAAAAAANAGAAACCTTCCCTGCTCCATCCATCACCCCCAAAGCTGGCCTGAGATACAGCAAAGGACTTGTAGCTATATATAGTCTCGTTACATCTTACATAAGTGATTCAAGTTCCCCATTTCCCTATAGCCATTTTAGAATGCTGTTCTGATCTTCTCATGCAGAAGTGAAGATTAGGGCACTTCTGCAGGGCTGTGCTTACATAGGCTGTTAAGTTTCCTTTGTCTCTGGAAAAGGGGCTTTTACTTGAGTAGCTGAAGGCTCCTCTTCCAGAAGAGGCACTCAGAGAGAGAGTAAGTGTTTCTTAGGCTTAGTTTTGCCTTAGCTGTGGTTTCGTGGTAGCCTTAAGCCAACCAAAGTGTGCATTTGCTTTCGAAGATGTGGTTTTGTCTGTCCCCCACAGAGTCCTGCTGCTCTTGCCCTCTGAACTGTACAGGAGCAGTTTTGCATTTAAACTAATTTGACACAAGCATAAAACTCAATTGTTTTTACCCGGAACAGTTTTCCAATTTAATTCCTTTTGTGGGCTCTGTGTTGCCAGAAGTGGTGAGAGGCAGCAGTTCTGGGTAGGGGAAGGTGTTGCTGATAGCATTTATGAAGTGGTCATGCTGCTGTGGTACACGGGGAGTCGAGTCCTGTTCTTTGCTTGCAACCGCTACAGGAAGGAATTCAGTTCCAAATTGTGTTGCTAAGCAGTAATGCACTAGAATTGGACGGTAAATGTCCTTGAGAAAATAGGACCATCTTTCGCTGCTTTGACTGTGCTGCTTTGTTGAGCTGGGCATTCTTTGCTGTAGTAGCTCACAGGTTTTGGAGATTTTGTTGCCCGTTCACAGTCTAATTTTTGCCACTGTCCTCTGATCAAGGAAGTTCCATTTGTTTCTTGGAAGGCAGGGAATGTGTCAATGATTTATATAATAGCTCAGAAATTGTGATTGAATACGTAGCAAGAACTGTCCTATACCAGATGTACCTTACTGCTCTGGCTGTTGTTCTTGTATCCAGTTTGCTTGGAAGTTCTGTCCGTTCCCCTGGAAGAAGGTACCTGCTGACATTGCTTCTCATCCTGCCCTGCAGGTCCAGCTCTTAAAGGAGGTTTTAGAATTGTGTTTTAGGACAGGTGTGTGGGCATTTTTAAAAAAATCTATATCCTGCTTCATCCAAATGTAGTTCGGAGGCTGTATTTCATGAAGTCAAAAATATTGAAGACAACTTGTTTTTCACCTCCTTGTACCAAAAATGATACGGAGAAGTATTATGCTGCAACGGAAAGGGCTTTGTAGCTATGCTGATTCAAAGTTTAGAAAACTTGATGATTGGTCACATATAGGAGAGGAAAACCTGATAATTGCAGCAGCTGGAACTTCAGCTTTTCTTCATTAAAACTAATGAGGATATGAATAATTCTGCAGTTTGGAGGTCTGAAAAGCAGTACAAGACCTGGAAATAGAGACTGTGAACAGACTGAAAAGCTTGTTCTTGTGCTGTGATACTTAATTGATCAATGACTGTTTAAAAAATCCAAACCCGTACATTCCTGTCAGCAGGCACTGGGAGAGTTATGTCAGAGTGCTCTGGATCATTAAANAATTATTTTCTACTACTTGTAACTCTGTTGGAAATTCAGGTGAGAAGTGGTTTCTTCTGGTTTATTTATTACTTCAAAAGTGAAATTTTGAAATTGTCCTGATTGCTTAAAGCACATGAGTAAATACTTCCAACTATTCCTTTTTGCTGTTGGCTGCCTGCTTAGTAACACTAGCCACTGTGGAGGATAGCTGAAAATATAAACACAGTTTAAATATCTTCAAGTTATATAGGATAGAATTGAGAAAGAATAACAAACAGTGTTTGAAGTATTTTTATCTTGTGTTAACATTTGATTGCATTATAAACAGTGGGTGTTACTGGGACTTCCAGTACTTGGCTTTTTCCCCAGTATGTTCCTTACTCTTAGGAAAGTAAAAAAACAAAAACAACCAAACCCAGACTTGTACTGTGAACACATTATAAACACTATCTTAGTTGCCTGTTTGATTTTTCTGCAGTAGAGTTTCAAGTAGTAGAAAATAATTTCATCCAGTTAATGAAAGACACATTATTGACTGAATCGGATGCAGAGAAAATCGAGCTATCTGTTAAAACTGAGGAACTGCTTATTTCTAGTGCATTTTTCTCTAAGTGCAGACATTACAAAGATAATTCCTAGACTGCTTACATCCCAGGAAAAACCAAAGCATCTTTTAGTCCTTTATGGTCTTTATGTGCTGTTGCTTGTTGCCCCTAATTGTTGGAACGGGTTGTTACCCTTCCCATCTGACCTAACAATTTGCTGTATTTTCTCTGGGAAATTAGAAACAAGATGCAGTACTTGGCCTTATGTGGAGAGGGTAGTGAATGGAATGTCCTTACTATTTAAGGGTGAGAGCAGATCCTTTCTTTATCTCTTAGTTCTTGTGTTAGGTGGAGGCATCTCAGGTTTTTATCATGAGGAATAAAGCGGGAGTTGAAAAGTGGTTGAAGTAAGTGCCAACAAAATCAGATCTAGGAAAGCTACAGTATAATGAAACAGGATGCTGTTAGCTGCCAGTCAGTTTTGAGAATTTACCAAAAAGATATTTGAGGTAACAGATGAAAAAATCATATACTTAAGATGGAGATAGTAAATCATCTCTTAAATAAGCAAACAAAAAGCTACCAACCCCCCTCCCCCAAATAAACAAAGAGATAAAGGACCCCCATCAAAACCAGCCAACCAAGAAAAAAAAAAAATCTGTCAGCCTTTTTGGTTGTTAGTTTGTCTATACCTAGAAACCAGCATATGGACTGATAGCATACAGTTAGCTTCCTCAATGTTCTGTCTCCCCAAATTCCTTTCTCCAAAAAGTGAGAGAAAAAGCCAAACCAACAGCAAAAAGCCTTGAGCAAAATCCCCAAACCACTACTGCATTATGGAAATAGTAGCAGCAGCACTTGTTTAGCTGGAGTAGGGTGCAGATTGAGTGATTTCAGTGTTTTCCATCTCTGCATCATAATCTTACAAACCCCAAGAGCTTGTTTTGCAGTTTCTGCCTGCCTGTCTACCTCTAGTATTCTTTCAGTGTGCAATTTCTAGGCAATTCCTGATATATGGTTTGGAAGAGGGAATGTTAATCTGGGCAAAGGACTGGCTACAGTCACTTATTAAAATGGGTTTATTTTACTTTCCTACTTGGATGTGCCTGGTGTGAGCTTTTTCAGCGTTGATTCTTTTTTGATAAGCAAGCGTCGTCTAAATGTTTGTTCTGAGAAAACATGTGTTAATGTCATCAGCTCTGAACTTTGGAGAAGCTAAATGGGCTGAACTCAGATCACTCACTTCACTCTAACCTGCAACCATTTTCCATTTCTTTCTTCATTCTGTCTGATTGCATTTACATACAGGCTTACACCTACACATTTTAGTGTGACGTTCAGAACTGCATGTGTTACACTTGTGTTTATCTTGCTAATTGTATAAATGATATTTATTACATCAGATACCTGCATTCAGGTCTTCTGTACAGCTAAAGGCTAAAAGATTAGATAGTCTTTATGGTATAAACTAGTAGCTGTAGAAACTGTAATCTCTTTGACTAGTCTGTTACCATTGCTAAATCCCTTTAAATCATGTTTTCCAGAGAACTTCCAAGTGTGCAAAGCATGTTCCTTATTCCTGTTAACTTTTTCCCATTAATTCCCCTGTTTCCAGCTGCTGTCTTGCCAGGAAAAATAGGCACAGGACAGTTGGTTGGATGAGCATATTGCAGACAAGACCATTTCTTTAAGAAGTCTAACACAAAGTCTGAGAGGCTCTGTCAGAGTGGCAAACAACTGCTTATCCGAGCTGAGATTGCTTTAGTTTGGCAATCTCCTCTAAAACTTGGCAAAGCACTGGAGCACATAAGGAACTTATAAAAAATATGTGTGTATATATATATATAATTTATTATTTTCTCTTCACAAACAACAGATTTATTAAACCTTGTCACCTGTGCTTTATAGAAGACTGTAGATGTAGAGTGGAATGAATTGCATGTGACAGAGAATTTTTAAGAATGTTTGAAATAATAAATTTGAGAACATTTGTAATAATAAAATTTACTGTGAGTGGAAAAGATCAGCCACAAACACAGCGTGCAGAGCTGTGGTTCTTCCTTACCACAGAGCTGTACTTGGGTTAGGATGAGTCCCCCGGCCCAGCCTGCCCCTGGGACGTTGTGTTGTCTCTCTTCCGTTGTCACCTTGTCTGCAGAGGAATTGTGTGTCCTTCCCTCGCTGCCTGCCGGCGGGGCTGTGAGCAGCACAGGGTCCCATGGGTGGGTCCCGTGCTGTCGCTGGGCAGCACGCAGCGGGACCTGGCCTTGGTGATGGCATGGTACTGAGTGATGAGCAGTGCTACGCTGTGTGGCAAGGTTCTGTCATCTTGCTCATCTAGGGGCAGAGTACGTATTCCACTGGAGCACATTGCTTCATCATTTTAAGTCTTTGAACTACATCAGCTCTGCTGCTGATTGTGTGATCAAGTCCCCTTGTGAAATGTGTGTGTTGAGTCTGGCAAGGCTTGTGCTGTTGCTTTGTATGTTTATGGATGTCTTGTCCACCATTCCTTTTTTCTCTAGCAGACTACTGCTCCCGTGTTCTGTTTCCATGCTTTTGTAACCTGGTGTGTGGCATTTGAATACTAGTGGAATCATAACTCTTGCCCCTTTCATTCATTAGTGTTAGTGATTATGTAGTACTTCTGGCAGAGGCATTGTGCATCATATTTTAAAATGCTTTTGTACATGTAGTGTATCCAAAAAGAAATTTTTGTGAAAGAAGGCTCAAAAAGCCAGTTGAGCAGTAGAATATTAATCGTCATGTTGAATGCACTGACATTTTAAGCAATTAAACATTTTCAGGAGAAGGAAGAACCATTGTTCGATTGGAATCATGTAGCACTTAGAATTTCTAGTAGCTAGTGTTTTGTTAGCTGGCTGGTACTGAGAAATTTGTAATAAAGTTTTTTATAGTGAATCTAAGAGACATGCCTTTGAACTTGTACAAGAATTGCCTTTTCTATTAATTAGATATTGATGTGTTCTTCCCAGTTGTTAATTGCAACGGGTTCTTTAAACAATTTCTATTTAGTTCAGTTGTTTGTTACTGCATGCATTGGCTTTCAGCTGTGCAAAATGTAAATAAATTTAACAGCTCAGCAGTGTGATCAGATACTTTGTATAACTTAGAGAATGTTGTCTTTTTTTTTTAAGCTAGATTTTATAGTGAGGCGGTATCTCTTCATTTATCTATTTGGATAAACTTCAGTGTTTGGAGAAGGATATTCTGTCTGCAGTGACTTGCAATGTAATTACATATTGTTTTGAATTTGTGCTATATATTTCAATTGAAAGCCTCTGCTCCAGCTAAAGCTTGGACTGAATAAACTGAACTAAGGGAGATCTTTGGATGATATGTGAATAGATTATTTGTCTTTGAAAAATGCAAAAACATTTGGAGAAAAAAATCTAAGGTGAATGGAAATATTTTGTTTCCTAGATTTGGTACCATTTGAACATGGAATCAGTTGTCCCTTTTGTGTGATGCCTTTGGTTAATGGCTGTGGATTATTCTGGACAGCTGCTTGTGCTGTGCATTGTGCCTCAGCACATGCTCCTTTCCCCATAGATTTTAAATATACTGGTTCAGAATGCACATTGTGGATTCTTCTGTTCTAGAGTTTCAAATCATAAATTTGAAAGAAGTGGTGCGCAGCAGGACTTGCAAAATGTTTAAGGATTGTGTTGTAACTTGAGGATCGTTGTGCTAGTAAAGGCCCTTGGAAGTGCTTTTGGTGGTGAAGGAAAAAAAGGATGAAGACAGATGTGAACAAAATACGGGTTTCTATTGTCTTAATGATACGTGGCTGAAAAGCAGGCTTCCAAATGCTCTAGCTCCTGATTCCCAGTAATTTAGGCCTAGTTACTTAAGTGTTAAACAGCTGTTAAGGTGTTCTTTTTTTTTCTACAATGTTGAGGCAACTTTAAAGGATTGTGTGCGCTTACATGTACAAGAATATAAGGCATATGTATTTTAATTGTGGGAAAATGGGTAATAAAATAGGCAAGACTTGTGGAGTTCTCCAGGTACAAATAACATGAATTTTGACATTCACAGGTTTGTTTCCATATAAAATCTAATGTGTGGATACATAGCCTTCAAGTCTCTGGCTCAACAAACCTTATTTAAAAGCACTGGGTTTTTCCTTTGAGCTTGGATGTAGTCTCTGTCTTTTCCTCTTTTTCTTATTCCTTTCCTGGAAAAAAAACCAGTGCTCTTGAATGATCCTAAAGTTATCATTTTTTAAGTCTTACTGTCCTTGGCTTTCTGAATGATCAGTGCCATATTAGGTACTTTGGACTTTAGTTGGAGCAAAACTAAGTGACTAAAAAAAATATCATTTGAATACTTTTGTAAATGCACAGTCTTGGTCTGTATTGTAAAAATATGAATGTCTCTGTGCATCCTTCAGCCCCTCTGTTGTATTCCTGTCGCAGGCTCCTTGAGGGCTCTGGAACTGGGTTGCTCTGGGGCAAACCGAACTAGGGCTTTTCTTGGTCAGTCTCAGGCAGCGTGTTTGTGTTTTGTTTCTTGGGAGAAGGGAAAGGAACAGAAGGAGATAATTCAACTGTAAAAGTCCTTACAGTTTTACAGTATCCTCATGATAAACACATAAGCGAACAATTTTGAGTATGTTTTGTGATTTTCTTTAAAAATCTGATGAAAAATAAAATAAATGTTTAAGAAGCTAATTTTTCGTTTGTTATCCACCTGATGTCAATGGCAGGAGCAATCCAGTGCAGAGCTTTTGCTTTTTAAAACACTGTTTTGCAAGCCTACTTAAAAGTGATTTTCCTACATGTGGGAAATAGTGAAGTAATTAAACACATTTGGGTCTATGCATAAATTTTCTAAAATTAACTGTCTCTTTCACACTAATCTTTCTTGTCTTTAATTGGGTTGAAATGTGTGAAAGGGAAAAAGGTTTGATAGGGAACTATTTTTCAGAGAGTAGTTTAACTACAGAGCACATAAAGAAGTTCTTAGATGTGCTTGGGCCAGGAAGGAAGGAACTTGCTGTTAAAAGGGAAAATATTTTTGTATTGGTTTCTTCTGCATTGTTTTTGAATAAATCATCTGCTATTTCTGTGCTTTTATACCTCTCGCTCCAGTGGAGTAATTCAGCTGTGCTGCAGTTAGGAACAAAATACCCTCTCACCTGAAGAATTAAAAATCCTTAATCATCAAGTGGTGGTTATCACTCAACACGTCATTATAAATACACTTAATTAGTTTTCCTATTTCCCTTTTTGTTTCCTCAGCAGTTTGTCAACCTATTCACTAACAGCAGTGCTGACTAACCTCTTCAGGCTTCAAACGTCCCTCATTAGTAAACTAATGCATGACCCACATGCACAAAAATGGAGAAGTCATTCTGAAAGGTGCCCAACAGAAGGATGCAGGATTTCAGGGAGAAATAGAAATGTGATGGAAACAGAGCTCAAATTTAGGTGTGTATCATGCTGTAGCATGGTTGATGTAAAATAGTGGAATAAACAGGTGAAATACCTTGATTTTAGCTGTGATTCTCTTTGTGGGTTTATTTACAGCTGAATTCTTATCCCCTCCGTTCTCAGTGAAACTCTTTGCTGTTTGGATATTCTTTTCCAGTACTGAGTAGGAAGCTAACTTACTTCAGGTGTATGTATACGTATTTTAACCCCGAAGCAAATGTTTTTGCTCTAGGGAACTTTTACCTTCAACTCCATCATCTTCGTTTTCAAAGTGTATTTGCTGTTATAATAAATTCATTTTTTCAGTTAAATGGAATTTACGAAGCATATCTTAGGATCAGTGTTCAGTCTTTCACCTGCTATAACAAATTGGAGACACATGGTTATGCGTTTTGTATGCAACTTTTCACTTCCGAGTAAGTGATTAATCTTTCTCCTTGTCATGTTTTGTGTCACAGTAGCACTGTCATTTTCTCCCTCTGACAGCCTGACACTGTTTAAACATCAGTCTAATTTTGCACATAAGCCAGTTTAAGAGAAGGAAAAAAAATCACGTGTGGCATGTCACAACTTATTTTCAGAAGCAGCAGGCTTGCAGAAGGCACAACTTGCTCTGTTCTTATGTTGATTTCTGCTGACAGCAGGCTGTGGTGTTAAGCACATATAATAAAAATCAGTATTTCAGACAACAGAAGTATGGAGAGTACATGTCCTACTGTGCAATGAAAAGGCAAAGCTTGTTGGAGGGAGGGAGAGGGTGGTGGAGCCCGCATACGACTGATTTGTACTGGTATCTCTATCTTTGTAGGGAAAACGTCTGCTTTGTGCCATGTGTTTTAAGAAC
>WAAG01002190.1:871-11220 GCA_013390105.1 Tichodroma muraria | reverse complement strand
CCCAGAAGCACAGCTATTAAAGAGCTGTGAACATGGGAGGAATTTCATGATACAAATGTTCCGGGCGGCTGTTATCATGGAAAGTTTGTTTTGTCTTGTTTTCTTTTGGTTTTTTGTTCCATAGTAAGTAAGAGATGCTCCAATCCCTAGAAGAATTGAAGAAAGACTATTCTAGAATTGAAAAAACTGATTGAGAGTTTCTGAATGTAAGTTCGGTATGTTGTTAATGAGGATGTAAGAATTTTTGGTAATAGAGGAAGAATGTTTGAAGGGTTTCATTCTAATTCTTAGAGTTGTTTTTTTTCCTTCTTTTTGTGTCAGTTAATAAAGTCTGTCCTTTTCAAGTTTAAGCCTGCTTTGCTCTTGATTACAGAATTTCTTTTTAAAATTAGCAACCCAAATTAATAGTTTTCTGTCTGGTTCAAACTGAAACCACATTTGTTCATGTAAGAAAAAAAAAAAACAACCAGAAGGCTATTCAGTTTCTCCAAACCACTCACAAGTTTTTAGGCTTTTATCATACTTCAAACCCCACCGGCTATTTTCAGGGCTGAACTGTCTTAGCACATTTACTCTCCATGTGCAAATACCATTACATCATCTTTGTTATCACTTTATTAAAAGTTTTTAGGTTTATTATATTTTTTCTGTGCAAGCAAGCTCAACACTGTACTTTCTAGACCGACTTGGTGGTAGTCAACAATGCGGCAAAGAGAATACGATTTTTTTAATAAATAACACAATAACATGGTGTGCTCTCTGCTAAAGTAAATTGATTTTCAGTTGAGAGCTGATCAGAAAGGAAAGGGAACCACTACATGCTGGAATAATACTTTGAGCATGGCATTATTTATTCTAATAATAATTAGTTCCTTGCTATACTGTCGCTCTAGATCTTCACTTTTCCCTCTCTCTTATCTACCCCTCCCCCTCCCCACTGTGGTTATTTCTGCTTCCTTGAGACACATGGGCTCCTTGTCTACTACAGTACTGAGAAATTTGTTGGTTTTCACACGTGAAAGTAAAAAATTAGAAAGTGATTTTGACACCCATATCAGAATTGTAGAATTTTTAAAAGAAAGATGCAAACACACAAACTTATTTATTTAATATGCACCTCAGAAAATCTCTTCAGCTGTCATCACGGGACAGAGGATGAGGCTGAAGGTGTTGGATGGATGAAGAGAAAAGAAAAAAAAGAACAAACTTTTGAATGGATGAATATGGTTCCGAAGGACTGGAGGCACATACTAATCAAATCATAACCGTTCTGAAAGGCACCTACAGCTAACAAGAGATGCTGATCCAAACAAAAGATAAAAAAGGAAATATAGTTCATAAGAAAAGTATATGGATCTTGAATTTATACTTGCCTCATATTATAATGAATTGTAAAAATCCCAAAGGTTTTAACAAAATAAAATATCCAAGTTGAAGCAGAAGTATTTCATTACATTGTTTTAACTAACATATCATCAAAGGAATAATTTTACCAAAATAAATACATCTAAACTGTTTTAAAAAAAATACTTCAAAAATGTAGATGACATTGAAATGTTTTACAGTTTCAACTTTGCTGTATCCAAAATCCACAGTAGGAAAGAGCTTCTGGGACAAATTCTGACCAGTCTCACTCAGAAGAATAAAGATGAGAAAAATTCAAAGGCTTAAAACTGTCCCTTCCCACGCAGCCTTCCGACTCATCACACAGATGCAGGAATCCAAACAGGGTGGCATTAATCATCTGTGCCCTGGAATTTTGGACCTCACTATCTGAGGATGGAGGCAATAAAGCTGAGGAGTGCATTGCTTAAATTTATAGAACAGGTGCAAGCATTAACTAAACTTTTCAGAAGACTAGTCTTGCATTTTAAGATGGGAGTTAATGACATGATTATTTTTCTAGTTCACTAAATCAGGAAGTAAGTGACTTTCAGTGTCCTCTTATGCTCTTTAATCTTATTCCAGTTCATTTGTTAAAGGAACCAATACATATTTGTGACTTATGACCTTATATGACAGAAGTCAAGCAACAGAGAACATTCAATTTAAAAGCTTCTCTTCCATGAGAAATTGTGGTAGTTTGGAAAATGAGACACAGAACCAAAATGGACATGAGAACAAAACTTCCTTTAAAAAATGCAATGCTAATCATTCAGACTCATGATATCACTTTAATAATCAGAATAACTGGCTTGATTTAAAAAAATACTTTGTTTTTGTTATAGTTTATAAACAGACAGAAAATCGATTTTAAAATCAAAGCCATTTTGAGAAGGAAAATCAAAGTCAGGTCATTTTAATCAAAATGCTCTCGCAAATAATGACTGCAAACTTGAACATTAAAATCAATACCAGTACTGCTACTAGCCTCTGGTAGTTTTCCTCACAAAATAAAAAGTCCCTTGGGAAACTGTCTCAGCTTGGAAAAGCTGACAGTTTTATTCTCTGCCTTCCCAAAATTAGTTCTCTGATGGCACTGATACTTTTCTCCCTAGGGTGCAGCAGTACTGTTCAGTGAAGCTATGTGACAAAAATCCCATGGAAACTAAAATCCACATAAAGTGCTATTTATAAAGAAGAGGTTTCCATATCTGAAATGCAAGCCAAGGAGCTGTGCTGTGACTGGTCTCTATGGCCCCTCATTATTTAATGACTTCAGCCAAACATAAAATTACTTCTGCAATCTGAAACCCACAAATATCACTCTGCAAACAAGGAGTGGTAAAAGGAAGCAGGCAGGCACCTGTTAGTCTTTTGTGGTAGATAAATTCTTACCTGAGCTTTAAAATGTAAATAAATAAATAATTTAACAGTGGTCATCTTATTAGTGCTTTTTTTTCTAAGTGTGAAAAAAAAACCAGGGTAAAATTAATTCTTTCCAGTGGAAAATACTCAAGATAAACCACATTATTTGCATTTTATTGTCTCTGCAGAGGTGTAAATTGCTGTCGTCTTGGGCTTTATATTGCATTGTTAAGGTGCTTCTAGGAAAGCAAAACTAGTTTCAACTATGAAACTAGCCAGGAAATTGGCATCATTATGCATTTTTAAGGTGCTTACATTTAATCATTAAAACCAGTAAATATTTGAATAATAAACTGAGAGAAATAAGACAGTCAAAAATAAATTTTTGTAGCTGCAGGATTGTGAAAACATCATTTGATGAATTACCTTGAAACAGAAAAAAGGACCCATCTCCTCACCTCACCTCATAAAAAAACACCACACCCAAAGCCCTCACACAAAATTCACCTCATCATCAATAAAATTAGAAGACAGGGAAATGGAAATAAATGAAGATTAAAGAAATTCTTCTCTAGTAGATCCACCTTCTTCCTTTCATGATGCAGGATATTAGCAGAGAAATTTAAAGGCAATGAACTTGAGATAACTTGAAGAAGAAGCAATGATAGCAGGTCACACTCCCAGCTTCCCTGAAAATCGCTGCAAGATCCTCCACCAAACATCAAGTGGCAGAGGATGTTACTCACAGGAATTGTGACTTCAGGTCAATCTCAGTTAATGACTGAATTTTAATTAATCCACAATGCACTGCAGTTGCCTCTGTATTTATTCTAAATTCTTATAATGAGGCAGTCTTATCATAGTGAGAAATTACCATAGGCTAAATCTTAGAGTCAATAAATGGTTTGGGTCAGAAGGAACCTTAAAGATCTTTTAGTTCCAACCCCTCTGCCATGGGCAGGGATACCTTCCACTAGACCAGATTGCACAGAACCCCATCCAACCTGGCCTTGAACACTTCCAGGGATGGGGCATCCTCACCACCCTCTGAGTAAATAATTTTTTCCTTACATCTAACCTAAATCTTTCCTCTTTTAGTTTTAAACTGTTCCCTCCTATACAATCACTATCTGACCATTTAGAAAGTTGTATTGCTGGAAGACATGCTCCTTTCCTGTCATTAATTCTGGAGGTTTAGGACCATCATTTCCTAAAGTGACTGCAAACCACATCTCTTTAAGACATTATGTACCTGACAGATAGGTTTACAAGCATTTTATCAAACACTATCTTGAGTGCAGCATCATTATTTCATTATTAACTTTAGTCTGCATTTTTCTTTTTCAATATGTCAAAAAGTTTTAATGAAACTAAAACAACTTGGCAGACTGCTGTAGTTTAGCCTGCTTGTACAGGGGTGCATCAGCTTGATGCAGCACATGACCTGAGATCCTTGGCTAGAATTTTTTTTAAAGAAGAAAAAGAACATGAACAAGAAATTAAAAAGATAAGCTGTGATGTGCCAGGTACATGTATCCTTTTTCTTTTTTTTTTTGCAAACAAGACATTTTGTTTCTCCTTGAGGTCTTTGCTACATGAGCATTAAAAGGATCTAATAATGATAACATAAAGCCTTAATAATAAAAATCCAGTTGAAAGTATAATGCATAGTTGTACCTCATACTTTATTCTGAGCACTTTCAGATTTCAGGGTATATTCTTGGTTTGTGGTTGCTTGATCTGAACTGTAAAAGGGTATATGCATTAAAGAAAAGGAAATAATTCTAAAGCTTTGAATACATTGTCATTTTCCACTGGGTTTATTTATAAACTAATTTGAGGTTTCATATTTCACATTCAAATTTCATAAATTTTTGGTCTATACATCAAAATCTAAAAAAGAATCTCATTAAGATCATCACCCCAACTTCTTCTTCATCAGGGTTAGATTTTATTTGCTGATTTTATGATTGGAATGTGGTTAAATTAATTCTCATTTTTACTTCATTGCTCCATGAATTTTGTGTCTGTTAAAAAAACGTTTTTATTTTCAGAGACTGAAATGAAAATCAGCGGTATCAAACCATATGATTATCTGTTTTCTGTAGCATTATCACTGCTGGAAATAAAATTTGAAAAGTTATATTTAAATAAGTTTTTTCATCAGTATTTTTTTCTGTAAATTTAACAATAAAATTTGTAAAGTTGTATATGTGAAGAGAATGATAGTGTAAAAAAAAAAAAAATCTTCATTTTGACCAGCATGACATATTTTTGCTACATAGGCACTTTCTCTGTTGTTAATCTCCAGGGGTTTCAGCAGTTAAGCTGATTGATGATGGGAAGAGGATTTCTTGACAGCCCAGTAATCTGTCCAGAGGGGAAAGGATGCTTTTGGTCAGGGTTCAGGTACTGGAAGGGCTTTTGACTAGCCAACCATCTGTACACATCTGGAAGGCCAAGGGCTGTTTTCCCCCACTGCTCAGCTCATGGGAATGAAAACAGCACTGCCGAGAATCATGCAGGCAATGCGACAAAATACTTTATTTTCCACTGATACAGAGAATTTTCTGCTTTTTTAAACACTTATTTTGGTTATACTGTGCTCCACAGAGGTTTGTGTGACACTGCCAGTACTATTGAAATTATTAGCACAGTTCCCAGTTTCACTATCCACTCCTCTACCCTTCATCACTGCAGGGCTACTGTGGGCTGCACCAGAGCTGTGGTAGCACAACAGGTAATTAATTCCACAGACAAGACTCCCATACTCCTGCACATACTCCTGGCCATGCCACTACACTGATGAGAGTTACAATGACATTGTCCTTTTGTCTGGAGGTCATGCATGAACTCCTGCCCACAGGGAGCAAAAAGCTCTGCCCACCTGCCTACTTCTACGGTACTACATATGTCCGTCTAAAATGTCCATGTAGCCCCAGTGAGGGTCCCTGTTGCCTCCCGGTTCCCTCGGAACAAAGGCAGGTCTGTGCTCTTTCCCCAGTCCTCCAGCCCTCAGGCTGGTCTCTTCGGGTAGGAACTGAAGGTGCTGGAGTCGCACGTGAACTGCAGGACGCTCCAGCCAGCTCCACATCAGAGCCAGGCAACCCGAGCATGTCACAACACGCTGTCACATGTCAACACAAGATGCCAGCTTTGAGGCCTCTTTTTCCCACAGAAAACCGACATTAGGGAAGGGGGTCCAGCATGGGAGGTGGGGTGAGACAAGCAGACCTACATAAGCACACACCCCCACACACCCAAAGCTGCACACGCTGGGATCACACTGCCCGCGGGGAAAAGCAGCCTGGCAACACACAAACAGGTAGCGGTTATAACTCAGAACACTGGCATTGCAAACCACACCATTATAGGGGCTTCAACTCTGCTCAGTTGAAGAGGGATGCAAGTGAGGGATTTCCAAGGGAGCAGAGAGCTGTATTGACGTGCAGCTTGTACAGTTATGTCATAAAGAAATGCACCCTTGTGCAGCGATGGCTTATACACTGTGTACAACCTGGGAGCTGAGGGACTACATTCCCAAATAGATGAGAACCCATCATTTTTTCAACATGCTGGCATAAAGAATGCATCTGCATACACCACTGAAATTAAGTGTGAAACAGGAAGCTATGCAGCCTGGTTTTTGTTTTTAAATCTGTGTAAACCAAAGAAAAGATATAGAAAATGTACTGAAGAGGTGAAAAAATGTCCTTGTGTCTAAAGCAAGGCATACTACAAAAGTGACATTAAAGAAACACATAAGCACATTATTGTGATTTACTGGGCCTCCTCTCCCACGGGAAAAACAAAATCTAGAATGAAATATGGTCATTCGGCAGGCAGTGCTCCCATGTCACACAGCCTGTTCTATCTCTCCTGGTTAATCTCTCCTGAGAACAGAGACATTTTCCTGAAGAAAGGGACATCTCTGTGAAGAGCTAATACCAATTCTCCCTGATGTGGCATCAAAAGAAAAGTAAATGAACATGAGACGATGCTAGGGAACACACTGCAGATGTAGCTTAGAGGCAGGACAGTAGGAATTATCTTGGATGGGGAAATGAGCTTTTCTTGTGTTGCATCTCTACATGATCTTCTGTGAGATAAGAGAGACTTCCAAGTGACAGTTCAAAATGGTATTGTAAATATGAAATATGTTAACTCTCTAAAACTTAATGGGTGGAAAGAGACATTCAGTTACCAGACTTTCATGCTGAAATACCACTCAGTATTTTTCTTTCAATACATGGTAAAATAATTGCAGTTCATCCAGTTAATTATGTCTTCCATATATGTTTTACCAAAGGAAGCCAGACAAACAGTCCCATGTACAAACACAAAAATATATATGTATTTTAATTTTCATTTGGTCATATTTTATTTAACAGAATGTCATTCTTCCTCAATAACCAATGATGATTTAAAGTAGTAGCACTCTCCAAAGCAGCCCATTGATCACAGAGAACTGATGATATTTAAATATACAATATAAAGAACGATGTTTCACAAAGTTGCTTTATCTTCAGACTTTAGGTTAGAACACAACAGACCAAAATTAACCATTTCACTAGGTCCAAGAATAAAATTCAAACTGACAACAATTTGTGAAAAGAGAATAGTTATTGAAACTTTACAGAGAAAGAACATGATTAATAAACTTGTCCTGGCTTTACAAATCTCAGACCCCCTGAGTCCTAACAGTACTAAACTGAGAAACAAACAAATTTTATCCTGAGGATACAAGCACTGTTTGTAAATTACTCCTGTAATTTAATTTTGAATTTTGATATGGTGCTATAATATTTTCCATAAGGCTCCAAAGTAGATTGCTGCATGCAAAAAGAACATTATTCAGTAGTTACTGCTATGCAAGTACTACAGATCACAAGAGCCTTAAGGCACAGATCGCCAATCTGCAATTTTAGATGTCACCATGACTAGCTGTTAATCATTATTCTCAGAGTTATATTAATAGATTATGTGAGTGCTTTTGTATTTGCATGAGTGCAGAATCAACAGAGTTAACATGTTCTGTGCACAGCCTTCACTGGGACATGAGTTCTTCTATAATATGTTGTTGGTTAAATGTTGGGGCAGTAGTTCCTACATGAAGAGTGACAACCAACAGTCAGGGAAGGTAACATCTTAAATCACAAGAGTTGTGTCATCCACATGCCTAGCCAGACTCTTTCGTTTTGTATTCCTCTACGATGTGGTTGGCCTTGGCCTCATTTTCCATCTCACCCTGTTAACCAGAGATTTATACAAGGGAAATATTTAAAATAGTGGTCCTCAAGATCTAGTCTGCTGATTATCAGTGTGTTGGGATTTTTTTACAGTTTTCTTCGGTTATTCATAGAATAAAGTACACATAGAAAACAGGATGCTGTTGAACCCAAGAGAGTAGGAGAAAGGATGAAAAGCTGGGAATGTTTTGCAGAACACATTTCACACAGCAATCCATAGGGTGAAAGAGCTAGAGAAGTAAATGATTTGGAAGAGCCATTATTCTCAAGTTGAATATTAACAAACTGCAAAACAATTTTTCTTAATAGTGTCAGGTAATCTACATGTGGGTCAGGTAATCTAAATCCCCTCTGAATATATTCATAGCTTTAGAATGACATTTTCTACTATTTAATTCCTTCTACCATTGCTGCATCAAAGATGCACATGAACCTCAGGGACAACCATACTTAAAGGAAAGTGATTACACACTAAGTCCCATCAAGGATACAATGCAACCAAACCCTGGAAGTCTTTAAGTTATCATAATCTTAGGCATTACTTGTAACAATCACCAATTTAATATTCTTAGGCATTAAGTGTAATGCTTAAAGTTGTCAGTTTCCTTTAAATCATCTCTGCTCTGAGGGACTAATGGCTACAATTAACATCACCAGCAGCACTGTTTAAAGACACGGGACACAGATCACCAGCCACAGCTCCAAGGCTTCATAATTAGCACAAAACACTGAGGCTGGCAGGGGAGATTCCCACACCACTTCCACTCACAGCTTTCCACAGAGCAGGTGCTGATAGTGATGTCAGGGCAAGGCAGGCTGTAACTCTAGCAAGCACTGAATTCTCCCACAAATTTTTCTCTGCAGCAGGGATTTGCAGAACAGAAAAATCTCCTCTCCCTTCTCTTCCTATGGACAGGTGGAGGGCTCGACCCTTCCAGTTCCTGCTACATGATACCCACATCCTGGGAGCTACCGTGGAAACGGCAGCAGCAGAGGCACCTCAAGTTCAGCATATGCATCAGGTTTAAATACATTGAAACTGAGTTTGTGTGGGAAAGTGAGAAACGTGTTATCTCTCCTTCCTGATGACAGATGCATCATTGGGTTTGTAAGTCCTCTCTTATATTACTGAGCAGGTTAAAGCCTCCCTCACTATTAAAATGGTTTACCAGCTCACTCCAAACCCCTAATGTTTTCTCCCTAGGCCTGCCACCTTTCCTTACAGCCATAGGGCTTATTTCATTCTCTCCTTCCAAGACTCCTTCAGCCAGGCAGGACACAACACTTCTCATATTTCTGGGACCCATTTACAGGTGAGGAGGCTCTGTTGTCGTGTTCTGACACCTTAAATCATGTCCACAAGCTCAGCTACAGAACCTACCATTTTGCGCGGTAACTCATTTTCTGAAGATTTGGGAGACTCCATTGTAGCCATACGTGGTAGACCATGTGAAAAATGGAAACTTTGCTTATAATGTAGAGGGGAGGACTCATAACAGGCTACTGATTAATTCCTTGGAAGTGTTAATGCAATTCTATCACATCATTTTAGCCATTCACACAGCTTCCCACTGCAAGCTTGCTTCTGTTTTGATTTTTTAATTATTGAGTTTTATCATCTTCTATTATCTCTTCCCTTGACTTTTTCTCCTCTTAAATTTTTATTAACCAAGGGACCTGACTTGAGATGCCTGCCTTTAGGCACTGCTGTTTGTTGCTGATGATGCGACAGCCACTTTAAGGAATCACAGCCGCATTTCCATATCAAATAAAAATCCTAATTAACTCCCACCATTTGTCTACTGAAAATTGACAGATATGTCAATTCTCCGGAAGTGAATTCTCTGCAAAAGGAAGCTTTGTCATGCCTTTATTAGAGAGGACTTACTGTAAGCCACTGATTCAGAAAGAACAGACCTGGCTGACCACCGTCTCTGCAGACAAAATACTTTGGCCACATTTTAATAAAATGTGTACCCTAAGGAATTATCAGCATCTTCCTTTGGAGGTCTCTATTTCACCTGCATGCAGTGCTCGCCCCACCTCTCTGGATTCCACAGCAATAGCTGATCAGATTTTGAAAATTCATATTTTGAACTCACTGCAGAAACCTCTTTTTTCTCAATTTTTAAATTCATATCATGCAAGTGTTAACACGGTTTTTATCAATCAAAGCAGTTTACATACACAAAACAATGGAGGAGGAGTGACAAAATAGTGGGAACTTCTGGCCCATGTTTCAACTTCACCGCTGCCCAGCACTGCACAAGTTGTTATTTTTTAACAACAAAACCACTTTGCAAATTGTGCAATCCAACAGGGCTCAATGCCGTTCGGTGTCAACAGACCCTT
>WAAG01002162.1:0-14698 GCA_013390105.1 Tichodroma muraria | reverse complement strand
CTCCCAACTCAGCGTATTCGATGAGTCTGTGACTTGTGCTGTCCTGCCACGTGCAGTCAACATCCCTCTTCTTACAGGATGTTGGGAAGCAGAGCTGGCTCATGTTTAGAGATGAAATAAATCATAACCACCACGTTAAGTCGTCAGAGAGCCCAGGAAGCATCTGAAAGCAGCTTGAAGTAGTAGTGTGTAGTGGAGTAATTTGCATAACAGGTTGAAGACTTTTCATCCTAATTGCAAGTGACTTTGAAAGCTGAAAGCAGGGTGCCAGCAGATTGTCTGAAGGGCAGATGGGGAAGGCCTGGTCGCTTCCTCCCACATCTGCTGCAGATGTGGAGGCCGGTCGCTGTGGTAACACACCCCCACAGGGGGCCGGGGCTCCTGCTCAATGCGTGCCAACAAGAATGGGAGACAGCATTTCTTCTCACTAGCTCTTAAAATAAGCCTGGTGTGACTAAATTGCTGCAGCAATACCTTAGAAATTAGTAACTGCCTAATTGCCACACCACAGAGGTGTCCTCACTCCATTCCTAGACTATTGCAATTACTAAATGATCGATTTAAGAAAAAAAACAACAAACAAACCAAACTCCCTGAAATTCCCAACCCGTCCTCCTCCACCTGATGCTTTAAACCAATCTCCAATTCCCAGCAACATCTTTGGAGCTCAGAATGCTGCGCTCTAGAAAGTGAGCAGATCTTACTGTGCCTGAATTAAAATTCTGTGCAAGGAAGAAGTAATACTGAAACATATCCGCATTACAGCAGTGAGGAATTTATGTCAAGGTGAACACAGCCCAGGAGCTGACTGCATGTGAGAGCTGCCAAAGTTACTAATTAGCTGACAGAACGAGGAAAAGTAGTCGATGCGTGAACCAAGGCATAACTACAGAGACAGCAACACCAGCCCTGAAATCTACTGAAGAGTTCCATGGTGCAGATGGTCTTCTGGAGCCAGAGGCAATTTCAAGACTCTCAGGATAGCAGGAGGAGTCAGCCTGCAGAGCTCTATGGAGGTACAGAAGGCAAACACACTCCCACCTTACTGCAGTGTGGTGAGGGACAATGGCAGAATTGTCTTGGCCTTTCTGAAGCACATGAACCCTTCTTTTGCCAGAGAAGCCTGAGTTTATTTGGATTACCTTAAACCTTTCTTCTAAACCTAGTCAACATCCAAACCCAGGTAACAAACACTTAAGTTATACAAAACCATACAGCAATGCTAAAGCAGAGAGAAAAGTAATTTAGCCTACCAAATACTTCAGCAAAAAATAATTATCTCCAAATAATTGCACTGTAGGAAAAAAACAAACCCTGAGGCTTTGATTTAGAAAGGGTACCACAAGCCAAAAAGAGCTGCAACAACTGCCTAGGTTTAGGCATGTCTTTTAATCCCACCAATTTCACTGAGACTGGAATGTTAATTTATGCCTGTTGAACTTTTAAAGTGCTTTCCTGGACTTGAGCCAAAGGAAATGGGTGCTGCTTGCAGCTTGTGCTGAAGAACCAGAGTATTTCATTCTGAACACTAATGATTAAACAGTTAGAGCATTTCCTACAGACAGTACTGCAGTGAAAAAATGCCTTTCCATCAGCATTCTCTTTTTAAAGAGGGCTCAGACAGATAAAGTTTTCCTCCACACACTCTACTGCCACAGGCAGACTTTTGTCAGATGATTTGGACAAGTCTGAGTGGTTTAGGTCACTTAGAGAACCTCTGTTAAAGGTATTAGCAAAAGTGGATTTAATGTAAAGGTGCAAAAGGGTGGTGAGGTTCAATGGCAGGGTTCACTCTGGTAACTGCTACATGGATGATGCACACAGAGGAAAATCTGTAGAGTCAATGTAGAATGATTTACACAGGCACCATGGATGCCAAAGGCTAAGGGAGGCCCTGCTGCTGAGTCACAGGGTTCAGACCTGGGCAGGGCTTTATGCCTGAAGGATTTAGCAACATCTAACTGCTGATTAATTTAACATTTGTGAAATGATTCATTTCCTATAAGCACAGCAGGAATTTAATTCTAGATCTAAGATGGCAATATCTATACTGTACTTCCCATAGGGGATTTAAATCCATTCACACACAGAGAAGTACATGCATGCATATACAAATATGTCCAAGGGTACCTATTAAAGATCAAATGCCTTTGCATCTCTCAAGGAGCACGGGTGTGAGCCCAGGCCCAGATCCATTTATCTTGAGCTGAAGCTCATGATTCAGATTTCCCTTTCTTTTCTGTTAAGGAAATTCTTTCATTACATGTTTTGTTTCAATAAAGTTTTGGGCTTTCTAAGGCTGGAAGGCAGAGAAGAATGTAGCGGCTACATATGCACATAATACATAATTTTGTGGACAACAATTTATTACACAGTAAGAAAAAAGAATAAGCTTTTATACAAATTGGGAAACTGACAAAGTATTAGCTAATTACACTCCTAGACCATATCTCAAGCTATAATCTGATTTAGAAGTCAACTGCACAGAATAGTTAATGCAGGCACATCTCATTCATTAATTGGTATGGCACTATTTAACACCCTACAGAAGGAAAACAGAAATTCAAGCTCATATACAGATCACTTCAAGCGTGGCTGTCATCCTGGACATAGCTATATCCATGTACATCTATCCACTTCTCAGCACAGAGCAACCTGAAGATCACCAGATCTTGTTAAAGATGCATTAACATTTCCATCTCAAAAGTTTTATGGCCACACCAGGACATCCCTCAGTGCCCATCCAGCATATTGCCAGGCCACCAGATCACAGCACTTTCCACTGGAGATTGAAACTTGCTTGTCTGCCTCAGTAATATTCCTTACTTTGTTTTTATGATGGGGATCTTAATTAAAGCAATTCTTCTTCTCAATATTACCAGTGCAGGAGAGGCTACTATCCCTGCCAGAAAACTCCCTTTGATTTTAGTTTCCTCACCCCCCAATATCTTCACGTTTTCAAAGCATCAAGATTTTCAAAGACCTAACTAAAGATCACTTTTCTTGTTTTAGCCCTCAGCATGTCTGTGAGACTGACCATACAATACTTTGCTTGCTATGAGCAGGCACTTGCCCTCATCTTTAGTGTTCTCTCAGAACACGAAAAACCAGATATCAGATCAGCAAAAATCTTAGGAGTGTTATGTAAAAGGAAAAAAAAAAATCATAATAAAAACAATCCACCACAATATGATTCCGTGACATTGCTCCCTCTGATAATCTGTAGTTCTCTTAAAAACAAAAGTGATGTCAGTCTGCTGGCTCTTCAGGTTTTGGGTTCCTTGCATAGATCTTATCCATCTCAGATGCTGCCAGACACTGGACATCAGACAATAGGAGAGGACAATGCAGTCAGAGCTGCTTTTTGGCTACATCCAAGGCACTGGTACATCAGTGACTGATCCTAACACAAGATGGCCAAAGAACAACATAGGAAACTCTGAGCAGTTCAGATTTTTCCCTGTATCAAACAACAAATAGTAGGTAAAAAAAAAAAAAAGAAAAATCATGCATTTTTCGTTCTTAAATCTATTGGCCCAGTTTTGTCTCTTAGGATATGAAAAACTTTGATCACAACCTCATTCCCAGCACCTACTCTAGACTCTCCAGGGCTTTGTCTGGAAGTCGTCAAACACCAGAAGATGGAGAGGCAGTGTGGAGGCCCCTCTGTTCAAGGATGCCACTCTGGTCCGTTCCAAACACATGCCAGCTATTGCTGCTCAGAGAAGCTAAGGCTGTCAGAGAGGAAGAATTCCAGTTCAACAGTTTCATCAGTGGTCTCTATTGGTACATTACTCTTTTCCTCTGTGGGTGAATAATGCTGTACTTCGTGTCTTGAAGCCAATATCCTGGAAGTTCCATTGCAGGAACATGCCTCTGTTTGTGTGATGCTGGTTGAGCAAGCACAGTTTGGCTGGTAAACACCTGGACAGGAATTGGGCTGGCAATGACTAGGGATGTAGTATTCAGCTGTCTCTGGACTCGATTCTACTGGATTATGAAAAGGATAACCAGGCATGCAACAGGTCTGGGGACAGTTCTTGGTTTTGAATCCATGGTGAAGGCCTAATTTAGCAATGAGGGGCTTCCCAACATTAATTTCCTTTCTTTCATCCATTGTATCTTCTATTCCTGAATATTCATAGTGCAAGCAAACAGTGAAGATTAAATGTTCCTGTAAAAGCGGAAAGAGGGGGAGAGAAAAAGTTACACTTCCTCTCCAAACAAGCACTACAGGAAACCCTTAGAGAGGCTCTGGTCTCCTGGGGAAGCAGAGTGACCTTTTTAGGAGCTAGAAACACACAACGGGCAGGCCTTGTTTCCTGAGGTCCTCTTTTGGTCACTACTTGTTCACTGAAGAGTCTGTATTTCCAGAAGCACTTGTGTTACCCCAACTGCCAAAAGCACTGAAGAAGAGGTGCCAGGCTGTGTCTGACACAGATGTTCATGACACAAAGATACAGAGACACTTAGCAGTGCCCCAGCCTGCTGAAGCGAGAACCTTTCAAAAACTGTGCCCAGGAGCACAGGCTCATGATACACAACACCTTCATTTCCTACTTATGACTTTGTAAGAGGCAGCTCTGCTTCAGGTCAAGTTCCTCCTAAAAAGCATAGGAACACCCTCAGAGCATTCAATAGGTGATCTGCACAAAAATAACCACCCTGGCCAGGTTCAGCATGGGCCTGGAAAATGCAAAGGGCCTTGCACGCTGGTTTCAGGATTGCATATGCATCAACAGCCTTTTACTTTTCAGCTGAAATTAAAGTCACTGAACTGTGTTATTATCCATTCTTTCCCTCCAAAGAACTTACTACACTAACAATACACAGCCGCCTCAACAGAACTGCAAAGCAACATAAATAGTGTCAATTATCTGGGCAAACTTGTAAGGAATAGTATATACTAACCCTTAGCTTCTGCAGTGAACTTAGCCTGGTGTAGAGGCAGTGTTTGGGAAGGTCCTTCGATACTAAATAGCTTCCAGTTTCCTCAGGAGTTCCTTTATTAGCCTCTTTAGGATCTACATCCAAGTCCTGTTGCAAGAAAACAAAGAGAACTTAATCGATGATATAGAATTTGTAGATAAAAAAATAGCATTTCTTTCAGTTTGAGAAGTTGCAGCACTTTAGACCCATTTTATTATACAAGATGCAGCTTGATATGGGTGGAGCAGGAAATCTTCAACTTCAATGGGGCAAGATCATGAGACAGCAGCAGGAAGCACTTACAAGTGGGAAGTCTGTGATGTGGGCTCTGCAAGCTGTGATTTCAGGGGGCTTCTTAACTATCCGTGTATAGATTAGCATAACATTGGAGAACTCAGCTGCAAACCCCAACTGAACCTGAACACCACACTGGAATTCAAGGGACATACTTTCTGGAAGCTCTGCCAATAAATAACACATTGTTACCATCTAAATATAAACTTAGCATATGCATTTTTCTTTTTCAATCATTTAACAAACAAGAATTAAGTGTTTGGTATCACAAATAAACATCTGCATTTCTGAAAGAGTCTTCCTATGTGATGAGGGATCTTAGAAATGCCATTCCTGACCCTCTGCCCCAACTGTCAAAGAAGTTTGAAGATGTACTCCAACAAGTTTAGGTGAAAAAGGTAAAAATATCTTAAACCCCACTACCCTTCTTAAAAGGCTAGAAAGCCTGGATTTCATCTCAGTCTTATTTCATTTTTCTTAGTTGTCTGCACTGAAAACTTTTTTTCATCCTGCACATTTACCATACAGTTCACCTGGCTATTTTAGGTGATGACTTTAGAATGAGATCAGTGACACCTTACAAATGTCACTGCTAGACATGCAGTACTGGGAGACTGTCTCAGAAGGCAGACAAGGTCCATAGGTCTCCCCTCCAGTGTCTGAGTGGTCTTAAACATAGTGAACATGCATGAATTCTACAAGTGACCTTGTTCATTACTATCTTATGTAGGGGCAAACCCCAACACAAAAACTTACAACTGAACATAGTAATGAAAATGTAGCTATAACCTTGAATTTCTTCCATTTCCATTCAATAGTACATGCTCTCCCTTCTCCCACCATGGTAGTAGGATCATCTAAAAGCAGACTGTACTGTACCATGAGCTTTGGCCCACTGCAGGTTCCGTGCCAGGGACTCTGCAGAAGATGTGCTTTGTTGAACAGGATCAGTTAATGCCCTTTTCTCTGACAAGCTGCTGCGGATCTCCAGGGCTTGCTTGCCTTTGGTAAGAGAACACTTGCCCATATCTAAAAACAAGATGTAGAGAGGTTCTTTCAAAATCAATGCTGCTGCAATTCCAACTGAATTAAGTATCTTCCTGCAATGTGTGGTTGCTGTGGTTATGCCAGAGCCAGCACATCCATCGAGAGCTGCAGTTTTACAAGTATTCCTTGCTCAGCTCTTCCTTCCCTGAAGGCCAAAGCAGCTCTGCAGAGCCCGAGGGGTCGCGTGCGTCCTGGCCAGCATCGCCCCCTGTTCCTCAGAGCCAGCCCAAGCAGCATCACAGCTCTGACTGGGTAAGGTCCTCATTAGAGTGACTAATTTCAAGAATGTAATTCCATTGGAGGAGATTATTCTAAAGAATTGGGGGCAAGGGGAATATTTTAGGTTTAGATACAAGGGCCCAATATTGATTATTTAAAAGCATCACTAATGGTCCACATGTCAGGACAGAGTGAAAAACTTGGCGAGTTTGCAGATGATTAAAAACTGAGAGGAGTGGCTGAGATACTTCACAAGATTGTACTCCTCTTTAGAGGGTCCTGGACGGGCTGTGGAATTGGGCAGAGAGGAAGGTCATGAAGTCCAGTAACAGGGAACACCAAGTTCTGCTCCCAGGCAGGAATAATCCCTTGCACAGGTCCACAAAGGGCCTGACTCACTGGGATGCAGCTCTGCAGGGAAGGACCTTGGGGACCTGGTGGCTACCAAGCTGACCATGAGCCAGCACTGCACTCTTGTGGCAAAGGCACAGCAAGAACCACGGTGTCAGCAGGCTGCAGCCTCTTCCATGGGACTATTTCCATGGAACACTTAACGGGAACATTCCTCTGGCACTGTCTGCACAGCACCTGTGCATCCCCAACACCCAGTACCTGGGAATACTCACAGCAGTGCTTGCCACACTGCCTGACAAGTCAATCTTTCCCTGCACTCTTGAACAGAACACAAAGCTCTGCGACCTGCAGCTGCCCCAGGCTAGAGCTGGGCTGATGCACCTACACACACACACCAGTCTATGCTTGGAGCAGGTGTTTGCACAGAAGCAGGATGCCTTCCCTCCACTCTTTTCACTTCAGTGTTTCTCCCATCAACTCAAAAATACAATCACTCAACCAGGCAAATTAACANGAAAGCAAACATGGAAGCAAAGTTGTTTTCAGTAATGCAGACTGAGGAGACTGTTAGGGCAGTAAGCTGGAGCTCACCTTCTGCAACCTCATCAAGCAGAACAGTGACCTTCTTGTCTTCTAACAAACGGTCTTTCAGGAACTTCATGAAGATTCCATTGGCCAACCCCAACTGCTGAATTTCAAAAGCTTCTGCTCCTTGGCACCTGTGAGATCATCAGCATCGGACAAGGAAAAACCACTGAGAAACCTGCACGATTAAGAGTAAATTTATATTGGGAATGGAGAAAGAAACCCTACAATTTGAAAACCAGGTTGTGTCCAAGGCCAGCCTGCTCTTCGTGTTCCCTTGCAAGCAGCTGATGGAAGTTTCTCTTAAAATGACATCACACACTAGACCTGTCCATCAAAATGCTCATATGAGGAGCTTAAATTTGTTATAGATGACTTTAGTAAAGATCCTGACTACCTCTATTCAGCAGTTTTTGCACTTGAAAAGTGACCAAGGTTACTGGCCCACAGCACAGTTCTGAGAAAGATCAGCTATACAATCTCAGTCACTTCTGTGGCAAAGAAGAAGAAAAACTTCCTTACGTTGCATATCCAAAAACAATGTTGGCCGTAACCTTCAGCGCATCCAAGATAAGAACTGTGTCATCATATTCATTTCTGTAATAAATGGAAACACAAGAAAGTAAAATAATCATTTGAGAACTAATAGTGGCAACAAATTCAAAAAACAAGAAAGAGCAGAGTTCAGAACCAGTATTTTGTTTTACTCCTACAAGTCTGGAATGAATCCTGACTGCTCAAATACAAAAGTCAGCACATCAACACTGCCTGAGGGCAGTGTAAAGACAGAGGCATTACCCAGGGAAGGGCATGCTGTAGTAACCAGTAGAGTTTGGTTACAATCTCTGCAAAACACAATTCTGATAACCACCCATTTTAGGTTATTTCAAAAATGGCATTTTTTTTTTAATTTTTCTTTTCCCCACCAAACATGGTGTCATTAGCACGAGGCTTTCGTCACTGGATTTTCTACTTGGACAGCAGATTGCAAAGCTGAATTGGGTCATGGGCATTTCACTAGCAGAGAGGCTTAGAGGCTCCACAGATACCAAAGCACCAGCAATTTTCTGTTATGAAACATTCCTCAGAGACCAACTGCCAGAAGTGCTGACTGAAGAGCTGATTTCAAGTGCAAGTTTCATTTATCACAGTAGTTTCTCAACATGGAAAGAACACAGTACTTTGTGTAGAAAATTCCCATAAATCAGTTGTTTTTTAACCTCTAAATAAAGATACAACATCCTCAGCATAGAAGCAAAATCCACGGTTCTCAAGAGTTCTAAAATAAGCACTCCACTTGAGCATTCTGCTAAGTTAACGTGCCTTTGATCACAGGGATTGTCCTTCTTCCCTGTAATGAATGGAAAATGATCCCACAGGAAAGGGTCCTGTTTCTTCTTTAAGATGCCCAATTTCACTTTTATCGGATCAGTCTGTTTATAACTTTTAAAAAACAAGAGCAAAAAATAAATAAATGTCATTGAAATCAGGAGGCAGGTGAGACCCGTGGAGACAAAGTCTAACCACCAGGGTCACGTCTCTATCCGAGGCCACGGGCAGAAGTCTGTGGGTGAATCCTTCTGATGCTAAAAGCACTCGGGTGCAGGCTGCGAACTCTCAGAACCACGAGCTTTGCAGTACAATGAATTCTCAGCCTAAAGACTTCTCAGCAGCAGGAGGCCCAGCTTTCTGTTAAGATCCCAGAGAGCTGAGGTCAGCTCTCAGCAGCCAGGAATGCAGGAGATACCTTTTGCGACACATATCCAGCAGGAACACGTTGAGTCCCGTCTGCTTCTCCTGCATCAGCCGCAGGACGTTCTGCACGCACAGGCAGTTGGCTGAGCGGTAGGGATTCGGGGCGTCTACAGGAACCATGAAACTGTTCCCATAGTTTTCATAGCCATGGCCAGCATAGTAAAGCAAACCTGAGTTCGAAACAGGTGTGACAGTGAGCAGTGCATCAGAGACTTCTGCCCATTTTGGCAGGTCAAAGCCAGCATGCACAGCGCTGACTGGCCAGGGTGGCCACTGAAGCCACTCCAAGCCACATTAACATCAACTCCACAATACACTAGCATGATAAATTAAAAAGCACAAAAATCACACATGCAATAGAATCAGTTAGATCTTCGCATAAACACGCCAAGTTAAAGACTCAAAATGCTCTAAGTAGCTAAGACCTCTAACAGAGACTGTTATGTGTGTGTGTAACTCACAGATAGGAACAAGGAAACGTGCCAACTGTAAAACATCTCCTCCACATCTGTACAACTACAAAGCTCTGAGCAGCAGTAAGTCTGCAGATATAGACAGAAAAAAAATGCTGAAGAGTTTGGTAGGACTCCAGAGCACATCCCCATTACCAAACTACCAACAGCTCATGTTCAGTTGACTGCAGCTGTATCTCCCAGTTACAGACTCATGACTCTTCTGGGTCTACTAAACAAACAAACTCTCTGCATGGTAACCTAGCCAGAAATTATTATCCTGCCATCATGTCCCTCATATGTCACTACACAACAGTTTACAACATTTTAAGATTTAGAATCTTCAATAAAGCATGCAATTTTTTGGTAGGAAAAAAACAACCTGAGCAGGGAATTAAAGAAAGTTTTTCTCAACCCAGAGAAAGGGAACTGCAAGCTAGGACTTAGATTTTCCTTATATGAATAAAAATGTCCAATATTAAAATCATATAAATTTGCATGAAGATTAGATGATCTTAGAATCAATAATCCTTACTGCCATAAAATGCAGTTACCAGAGGCTGGTATTATTTAATTGAATTTTTCTATTGCTTATTCTCAGTGCTGGTTTTCCTCAATGGTGCAAATTCCATCTTTTAAAAATAATTTTTATTTATCTAGTCAAAGCAGTCTATGGGTCAGATCTCCAATTAGAATATAGTGCTCAGCTGAATAAAAGTCAACAGAAATCTGACAATTTATGCTGGCTGGAGATACAATATTCTTATGCTGTTATTCTTACTAAAATTTTCGGAGAAATTTAAATCACTACAACACAGGCACATTCACAGAAAACCCAAAATAAGCTTCACCCTAACATACTAAGATGATCTACTGTTAATTTAGCTTGTGGAGGTGGGTGTGCTAGATGTTTTCACCTTTTCACTACACACAGCTACAAGAAATGAAAATATGAGGGCTACCTCTACCTTGCCAGGCTTCAAAAGAGCTCAAAATGGCATGAAGTGCAACTGCACGACCTTGTGTCACGCCCTAAGTTAAAAGGAAAGTCTTAATGTGATTTCCAGAGTTTGGGTCTGGACCTAAATCAGGGTTATATTTGGGATTCTATGTATCTGAGCATATATTCTGTAAGTAATTGACTTACTGACTGACTACATTCCTCTTCTATCCTTGGCAGATGACTGTGCTATGTGCCAAGTACCTGCAACAGTTAATATGCTGAGCTGAAGATCAGAAATAAATCTGCACATACCTGGGGTAAGTGGAGTAAACATGTTTGGAGAGCCTCAACGGAGACTCACACACAACAATTTTAAGTAGGCTCAAGTTCCTCAGAGACGTCAGCATTTAAGTGATATCTGCCTCCCTCCCTCAGTCCCTCTCATTTAAAAAGAAAGCAGCCTCAATATTTTTAGCCTTTCAAACACATGGGTCTGTGCTTTTACCCTGTGAGGAATACAATGTTAATTGCTACCTACATTTAGAACAGCACAGACTAAGACAGCCGAGGAGACAATCATCATCACTTTGTTTACTACTCCTGCCCTTAAGGACCAGCATCTGAAATGCCACTTTCCTGGCAGTAAGCCAGAATTACATGACCTAGTAGGCATCAGGTTTATATGCAGCAGGGACTAAACAACAGTAGTCACTTTGCCTCTTCTATTTGAAGCTGTGCCCACTAGAAAAGGCAATAAATCATTACCTATTTGCACAGTGACAGCATCTTTTATAGGCTTTAAGCCATTAATAGCCACTATACAGAAAGAACAAAGTGATCATTTAAATTGAAGTAGTTACTGCCAAACACCACTGAAAAAACTGTTCTGCTTACCTGTTATATCAACTGGCTGGAAAAGTACAACTACAAAAATATGCCATGTAAGAGCTTTCATATGTGCTGCTGAGAAATTCATTAAAGCCTTTCAGCACTTTATTTGCTCCATTCATGTCCACAATTATTGAGAAAAATTGAGAAGGTGCAAAAATCTCGAAGCTCACCAAAACAGATAAGCCCATCTATTTCCCAGGGAATAATAAAAGTAGACTGCTCTCAAAAGCCTCATGTTCCTGCCAGACCAAGGCTTCGTGTCAGGCAGGTTTTGGCTCAGATATAAATGCCCAAATGTCAAGCAGCCAGTTCTGCACAGACAGAGCATCAGGTAACACCCGTAAAAAAAGTCATGCTAAGAAATAAGCTGACCTTGTGTTCCAAAAAGGGATCAAGTAATGTTTTCTCAAATAGACTTTTACTACAGGAATTCTGCAATCTATTCAATAGGGACCTAGGAAAACTTTTTGCTCTCTGTCCTAAATAATTTCTGGAGTTTTTTATACAATCTTAACAAATACAGTCTTAGAAAAATGACAAAATAGTGGCAGTCAGCAGAAAACGTAAGAACTTTTCTTACACTCCAAAGCAGATCACTCTTGGCCTTTTCCATGCTAGGCTTTTGCTTCATGCATCAATTCCATCATGCTCTCCCCCACTTCTGTCTTGTGCTTTGTCCCTCAAAATCAAATCTAGGCAAGCAAAATACTATCAATACTATCAAACAAAATAAAAGCCTGCACTGCAGTTTTAGGTGTGGTTAAAGAATAAAGTTCAAACATCTGATCTGTTCTAAAAGTAAAGGAACAATAACATTTTAACTGAAGTCAGAGGATGTGCTGGTGAGTGCCTTTAACTTATTCTCCCCGTTCTACATACATCACATTTACCTTGAAGTTTGTTTAGCAAATACCAGATGTTTGCTCCTTGATACATACAAAACTGGCCTACTTCAGGAGGGATTTTACGTGTCCTTACCATAAACTCCTTTGTCCAGGAGAAGTAAAAATTCATCCACTGCATTTCGCATCTCAGACTCAGTAAGATCCAGCAAAGAAACAACTTTGAAATCCAGCTGCCTTAGCAAACTGGTCAATTCATAGACATCTACCATTGGAGCCTTGAGCTGGGGATGATTCCAGTAGCTCATGTTTCCTATTAACAGAGCCACCTTGTCAGTGGCTGCCAAGACACACAGAGAAAAAAAAACATGTCAAATTCATATATTCCATGGGTTCAACACCTTTAAATGTAAGGTTTTCCAAAGTGAAAAGAGTATCCAATCTCACTTCAGGCACAATATTTTATGTGATTTTACAAGTCATCCCACATCAACAACACAGCTCAACTCTCTTTTCAGCCTGAAGAAAAAAACTTACCCGCGTGAGAGGGGAGCACTCCCCCTCACGCTGATGAACCTGAAACAACCACAAAATTCTGACAGAGGCCAGCAGCCTTTCCACCTGGTTTAGTACCAACAGGACAACATGCCTGACCACTCAAGTCTACACTGCAAACTTAAGAATGTGATTAAAAGACCTAGCAACTGCTCTTTATACCACACGTGCTGTCCATCTCTTTATGAGCTTCAGCTCAGCATCAAAGCATCCACATGATGGAACAGGGGAGCTGAGCTGGCAAGGACAGCATTTCCTCAGCAGACAGGACAGCAATCCTTTCTATCACATCATCCCAATGCCACACTCCAAGCATTCAAAGGAATGGAGTAACACACTGGCTAAGGCCTGGCCACAGGAATCTGAAGCAGTAAACTGAAACAGATGAGAAGCTGCAGATGCTTCACAGGGTCACTAAAAATACTGGTGCCCTCAGCAGAGTTTACTCCTGAAAGGGCAAGCAAGCATTCTAAAAGGACTACACAAATACCCAGAGCCCCCTCCCTGGAGCTCTCTATGTCCCCATAGGTCTTGCACTGGCAGTGTCAGTAGCAGCAATACTCAGAAGCAGCAAAATCTGCCTCCTAGACATCATACAGTCATTTCAGCACAAAACTACTTACCCACAGGTCTGTGACTTGGTTCTTCTTGTGGGTCTGCTTGAAACAGAAGAAAAGAGCAGGGTGTCAGTGACTACAGAAAACAAACTGCATCTTCCCCACGGCCATAGTCTAGCGGAACTGCTTTGTCTAACACTTTCCTAGTTTAATGCAAGAAAGAGTCCTCTGTTCGTTTTGGTGGGGTTTGGGGGTGTTTTGTTGCTATTGTTTTTGTTTAGCTGTTTTCCTTCACCCTCTTCCAGCAAACAATGTGACAGGATGTGAATAGCTAGTTCTATAGATTAAGAATAGATGCTGCATGTTGGCGTTTTCAGCACTTTCAGTGACATTTGAACAGTTCATCCTCTCCAAGCAAAATGCAGACATGCAAGGTGGGAGATGCTTAGCAGGGATTCCCATCTGGATGTGTGGATCTTTTATTTTGTACTTCACAGAGGGGTGACAGAGCCAATGCTGTGCCAAGAGAAACAGTAAGCAGTGTGCCAAAGTGGTACACCTGGATAACATGACACAGTATGAAAGAGATACCCTTCAGTGATTGACACTGATGCTGGGCAAACATAAATGTATTTGATATCTAACCCAGGAAACCATCTTTGGGAGTTGAAATTTTGGGACAACTGTATCAGGAATAATGCCCTCTGGAGCAACACTATGGATCACACTTCTATAAAAAACACCGAACAGGCTTCAAATCACATTGGCTGACTCCAACGTGACTGTAAGAAATATGCCATTCAACATATCATGAGTGATAGCCAGACACCTCATATCTCTTTCACCTTAATTATCTGAGAAAGCAGCAATGTGCTACAACTGAGAGTCCCAAGAAACCAAAGACAAGAAAGATAATTCCCTTTGTATCTGTGTAAATACATGTGCAGCCTTGGGGGATTTTACAAACAGCACCCCTGATTCTCTGTATGCTTCAAGTTAAATCTCTTGGAATTAGAAAGCTGTGCTGCTCTTAAGGTGATACCAGCTCCAATTCAATTCTCAGTTACAGATACATCCAAATACTGTTAAGTTTATACTGCAACCCAGCGAGCCTTCAGCGACTTGTAACATAAAATGAAGATGCAAAATTAAAGTTTTTCAAAATTTATCACTTACCTGATTCCTGAAGATCACTTAATTCTTCTGTGAAGAAAACACCAATAAAATAATAGTTCAAACAAGAAGCAGAAACCCCATTTTATTTGTAAAAATGTA
>WAAG01002158.1:7037-18886 GCA_013390105.1 Tichodroma muraria | reverse complement strand
GCAGTCTTTGCTTAGCATTCCAGCATTACCATTGACTTCATAGGAGCAAGCAGGGTCACACAAACCAGCTGGTGATACATGTCTGAGGAGGGGAAAGCATCAGCACACGCTACCCGCTGTCTTATATCAAAAACTCTTCCAACTCACTGTACAAAAGGTTGGAAGCTGGAACTGTAAAAGTGCTTCCTTAATTTTTATATTTTTCTTTATACTAAATAAACTTAGCCCTAGGACTTCACTCTTCTTGACACAGGTATTCCTCTTGAATGAATATGCCTAATATCTGTGTCTCTTACCATAATGCTGAGAAAATATTGTCTGTTCAGCACAATGAAGGCTTTACTACACAAAATACTGGTTAGGCTCCTGTGAACTGACAAACTGCATGTTAAATCAGTTTTTCAGGAACATCCTGGTGATCTGCTTAAGTGTAAAAACCTCAGAAGATTTTCTAGAGACAAAATGGTGGGTGGGGAAGAGACATTAACAATTACTAATAACCATTTTAACCACTGATAAAGTAAGCACCTCTCATATATGGAAACACAACCACTTTTTCTCCAAAAGTGCCCTGTATTTGCAATAGCTCCAACTTTGTTTGGGTAAATGAGACTTCCTTTCTTACTTCCTTGACACTGGAATCACAGAAGTTATTAAATCAAATCAAACAGGTTACGGATTAGTCCCTTAAAGAAAGACAATTTTGCAGGAAAACGAAGCCCTGTAGTTAGCACACTCTAATGACAAAGTATATCATACTCATAAATAACAGAATGCTTTAACACTTGCACACTGCTCCTCCTTTGCTTTGCTACTTTTAGGTTTGTAATTATAATTACTACTAATAGCAGCTTTTAACACAAAAAATTAAGTCCAGTACTCAGCATATTCAGAAGAACTGAAGGAAGCATGTTCCCATTTAGCTTCCAAATGCTGTTTTAATCCCTCCTAAAATCCTAGCAGCTTCTACAGCACTGCACAGGAATCCTTCTGCTTCAAAAATACATCTTATTTATCTATGCAATAGGCAGCTCAAGGCAATAGAAAAATCCACATTAGAAAGGAGCAGAGTGTAATGCCTTTATAGCATCCCGTATCAGCCTTCACACCAGAAAGATGTAAACCACGAAATGTCGAAAGAGCGCATTATCCAGGATAAACTGAGCACTGCTGCCACTGTCAACTGCTTTAAGAGATGCGCACTTGAAGCAATGACAGCAATAAGTGAAACTCCTGTTTACATTTTTTTTTAAATAAATGCACATCCACATTTTTTTCCCCCAGATAATGCCATAAAGTTCTACCAAGAGGTTACTCAAGACAACTGCAAATAAAGTGCATGTACATAAATAACTTCGTCTGACTTTTTGTTTAATGTCCAAGATGATTGGAACAGATTGTATCATGAACTACTTTCCCTTTGGCTAATTAAATAGCGGTCTCCACTTACCATAAAGCATATTCTTATTAAAACAAGTATCTATATTCACTCTGTTGGATAAATTACTTCCAAGTAAGTGCCATAAAGCCCATTACATTCCTGCTTTAGAAATGGATCAGGTCCAAACAGACAATCAAAGGATTTCACTGGGATTATTTTAGATTAGAAAAACTATGGTAGACATGAAGCACTGACAAGATCATAAAGACATAAAGGATAAATTAGAAGTTGCATACCAAAGTACTCCAGCAGTTTCTAGCATACTCAAAAAGGTAAAAAAACAAAAAAAAAGGAAAAAAAAAGAAAAAAACGTTATTGTACTAATCTAAACATAAATGGAAATCTGTTTATGCAGAAATCAAATGTCACGACTAAATGTTATCTCCCATACAAATCAAATAGCTATTTCAAAGCTTAAAACCCAACAGTATAAAAGAAATAACCAAGTTCACTAACTAGCTGAGTAGGAACTTATTTCTTTCCACAAGTTTCTTTTTAAATTGAATTGAAAAGACCATGTTATGATCGACCATATTAATGAGTCATTATTGCATAACTGTATTTTTATTGCAGATATATTACCTGCTAAATGAGGCTGTTTTTCCAGAAAAAGTTAATAGTATAGATTCTATGGGAATGTTTCCTGCTGACAGTTCCTAAATCTTTCAGAAGCTGTCAGCAACCTCAGAAATCAAGTCTGCAGTACCCTAGCAAGCAGAAGCATATGCACAGGCTTTCTATTTTTAAGCTGAAATCCAAACTATTAAAGAAACACCTTAAACATAAAAGATTATTGCAAATAAGATGATCCAATCTCACTTGTTAATCTAAAGGGCACTGTCAATTACATGTAATCTAAGGTGCAATTTCTATAAATATAATTTGACATTTAAAATACTCTTTTTTCCCTCCACAAACTTCTGCCCAAACTGATTATCCTCAGACCCATATTAACAATACTCAAAACTAAAATAAGTAATATCAAGTAAAATAAACATTTCCACAGAGAACACTGAACCATGGGGAACACAGGGTCTTTTCTGTTTACCTGCATCCAGCTTGCTTATAACACATTTCCCACCCATGCAGCTCATTAAAGGGTGGCAAGTCAGCCAGAAGCTTACAAGAAATTAAGCAAAAAGGGCTATAATTCCAAGCAACTACTAAAGATGACCAGACAGAATTTTGAAGACTCCTAATGCTTTCACTATAGTGTTCTTGTTATGCTTTCTACATTTTTTTTCTGAATGAAGACACAGAGGAACTGATGCCTTAAGTTTCAGCTTTTATATTTTTTAGATTCTGTGCTATTTTAGTGGTGGTTTTTAGTGGGTGGTTTTAGTGGGTGGTTTTAGGTTTCATATTAAGTGCTACTAAGCTCTCTTCACAGAGTAGATAGACAAAACATTTCCTTCTCTAGCTTGAGACCAAGGACAACTTTCAGGCCCAAGAACAAAAACAATGGTGAAGTGAGAAGAAAAAACAAGGAAGATAGAGTTCCATAACCTGAAGCTATAATTGGACAATTAACTCCAATATGATAATGGACCAGAACTCATAAAAGTGTGGGACCTCGTGACTCGGGACCTCGTGTGGGTCAGGTACTTTGTGACCATTCAGGCGCATCTTGGGTGTGGCCCAGCCAGGCTCTTGTGTGGCCCAAGTGTACCCATGGAGGCCTTTTAATAAATACCTACTTTATTCTTTTGCTCTGTTCCAGGTCAGTCTCTAGAAGGCATCAGAACCAGACCCAACTAAGAGTAACTCTTCGCTAGAAATAGGATTGTACCAACACCACAATGTCTTATTATACACTGAACATGAGCACAAACATTCCTTACCGAAGTTTACTAGAGAAAACTGGTTACCATTGCTTCCATCAAACCAAGATTATTTTCTTTTTATTATAGTGGCCTTTTCAAAGTGGTGATTAAGAATTTACAGGCACAAACTCTGTTATTGGTTGACTGGATATTTATGACTAATTTCCTCATTTGCTGTTCTGAAGATTTGTCCACAGAAACCTGGTACACAGTCTCATGACTATATTTTAGCATGTTCCTTTGCTTTGGATTTTAGCTAGAAGACTACTTTCTCAAGAGCATAATGGACTTTAACATACAATTTCCATGCTGCTTTTTAGCTGGCCTGAGCAATCAGAGAAGCTAGGAAACCGCTGCAGTGGGAAAGGGAAATTTCCTCACCACAGGCAAGAGTTTGAAGGTTTTATTACCTCTAAACCAACCTCTCTCACATTCTTCAGGACTGTGAATCAGGACAAGGGTTGTAGTCCAGAAATCACTGGCTGGCAGAACATTTTCTGCGAAGACCATTTTGCCTGCTGATATTTGCTTAATAAGTAATATTTCAAATAGATGTGGACCATCTATTTGATAAGCAGTCATTTCTACCAGTCTTGCAGATGCTGTTTTGAGACCTAGTTTAGTAGTCCAGCCCATCACCTGTGAAAGCTACTGGCTACTCACAAACAAGAATAAACCAACTCATACCTCCTGCGTGGAATCTCATTAGAACAAACTGCAACTCTTTGGAAGGACAGACAAAATCTGCAGGTTTTTAATCTTATCACCACTGATGCTGCAGGTTCAACAATTCCATACTCACCTCCTTAAATAACAAGTGATAGCAAGAATTATTTCTGAAAAGTACCCAGGATTTTTTTTTTAGCCAGTCTCAATGAAGCTTTCCAAATAAACACCTAACTGCAGTTGGCATGATAGAAAATGCTGTAAACACGAAACCCATGTTCATATAGATGTTGCTTTAAAACTGACACCCAAGAAAGTAGGTGAAAATGTGGATTATGATTTGCCTTAATGAGAGGAAGAAAAGGATGGATCACAAAATATAAAGCACGTGTAGGCAATACATGGGTATAATTTTATATACAGATTTGCATCTGTATGAATGCACGTATACACTTCTGGTCTGTATGTATCTTGGGCATTAGAGATAGTTTTCAGCAAGTAAGGAAACCCAGTGCAGGATTTCAATTTTGCATAAGATTTACAATAAGTAAAGAATCTAAAAATACTTACAGTTTTTATTATTTTCTCATTGCCAGTTCCCTCTTCTTTGCTATGGATTGATGTAAACATCTTCACATAAAAAACAGGATTTTGCTTTCCACCCTTAATTTCAGGTGCAAAACCTTCAGCTGAACTTTAACAAGCTAACACTTAGAAATCTGTTCCTGTGTTTTCTGGGGTAATAGCACACTTTTAAGAAAGTTTTGGAGATTCCAAAGCACAAATGCTCAGCAGAATATGGTTTGTCTTATGCTGTCAGAAATGTTTTAGACAACCACCACTCAGTTTTGAGAATTACTTTTAGGCCTTCAGCAAGTCTACAAAGCCCTCCTTACTTTAAGTTCCCCACCTGCAACGTTAAGACAATCATCATACTTAATTTCCTTCATAAAACCCCTTGATACCTATTCAATAAAACTACCTAAGGAACTGGCACACACACACACATATATACGTATGTACATATGTATGTATATTTGCAATCAATTGTATAAGTGAATTAAAGCTATGGGTACAGATCCATGTATAGAATGGATTGGCAAGTTAATGTTCCTACAAAAATAGAAGTATAAAACTATCATAACATTCATGATCAAACTTCGTTTTCTAAATGCTGTGGAGCCTTAAGTCCAGCTTGAGCATTATGCTATATAATCTGTATTTTGAATAGATAGAATTTCTACAGAACCATCCATTAAAGACTTAACATAGAGGTTTGTCTTCAGTCTCAAATCACTCCAAAGATATATACTTATGAAAAACCACTGGCATTGCTACAGTTAAGTTTCTCCGATATACCATACACCACTCACCTAATTGCAATACTTATGATTGCAATGAGTTGACTAAATTTTTCTTTTTAATTTTCCAAATTATTTTCCTTTGCATATATTGAATTGAATTCAACTATTTTTTGTCCAAAATTTTGTCATTGTTTCCCCAATGGATATACTAAAGGAACTGTCGGAACCATTAGTCAAATACTTTTATAAACATACACTGAGTTTGAACAAAGAAGGGTTACAGTTTCTTCTAAGTGCATTAAGTCTTCTGAAAAGGATTGATTGTATATGATACACACGAGCTCACTTACTAGAATTGTTCATTTTTCTGAGGTGAATGTTCAACTATATGCCTCAGGGCACAATTATTGGTCTGAATCACTTTTTGAGGAAGTCTATTTTGGTGAGCGTGTGGTGGTTACTCGTAGGCAAATGCAGACTAGCAGGAGCCAAACAAGAAGCAGCAAGATGAATGCTGATATTGATGAAGTTAGAACCCAGCTACAACTTAGCAGGTGCATATGCAAACTTCTATCATACAAAAAATGACAAAAACTCAGTAAGAACCAGCTCAGTTTTAAAGTCTGCCTGTGGTTAAAAATGCAGGCTTAACACCTGCTAACTGTTACATAGGAGATTTTATGCCTTTTATCTGATTTTCTCCATATTTTTTATCTCAGCAGGCATCTACTATCAGCTCTGCTGACTGACTGTGCCCTCTAGCCAGTCCTTGCAGGCAGCAGCTTGTCCTTCAGACTTTCATCCTTCCAGTACACCTCATTTGTAGCTATCATAGAATCTCTCTTTTTGTCCCTCCAAGGACCTTCTTGACTAAGACCTGGTATCTGTAAAACCCTTGAGATTCTTCTCTCCAAGGAGCTCTAATTCCCATCTTCCTCTCACTCTTGTTTCTTTCAGCTCACAATATGCTGTGCTAGAGGCCAACTTTTTTTTTGTCAAGGTTTAACAAGCCTTGTAAAACATGTTACCTCAAATCTCCTCATTTTTATCATGAAGTGAATGAACTACTACTAAACACCTGGGAATTGCTAAAATGGGAGGAAAGGAGTCCCCCCTTCTGCTGCGGCCTCTAAGTCATATTTAGTGGTTTATTTCAGTTATTTCAGCCTTTCTGAAGAACAAGTCCTCTCTCTCCTACAGTCCCTTTTCTTTAAAGCCCAAAAATGCAGCATATGGTAGTTCCTTGTGAGTTTTGATCGCTGAAATCTGTTGTTCCCTGGGCCAACAAACATGTTGAGAATCTATAGCTAAAGTCATGAGAGGTATCTTCTCTCACAAGCAAGGGAACAGGAATCCATGTCTCCTATGGACAATTCCATCTAACCAAGAGCTGCACCTAACTGATAGGATGCCCTTTTGGTCTGTTGTACAGCTGTATTTAGGACTTCCTCTGAGCAGTAAGGGATTAATAGTTATTTCTTCTTCCCCTCTCCAGAGGTTACAGCGGCTGTCCCTTAGAATTCCACCAATACATCATGCCCAGAAGAGAAAGGGATGGTTAAACCAGAAGTTCCCCAGATGTAACTGAATGGCCCTGTCATTAGATGATCACATTGACTCCTGCTTCGTTTTAGCAGAAAATACTATCCATCATCTAACAACAGAGGTCTAACGGCTCTCTGGCTTATGGTTGCTACTGAAATAAAGCAATGTATCCATCCATACCAGCAATAGCTTCTTTATTAGGGCCTGAAATCATATTATTCTGAAAGCCACATTTCTAATAGAATCATCATTCAGATTTTCCAAAAACCTTGTAAAAAGACACAGTCTAGCAGATTAGAGAGGCTATCTTGCCTACATTCTGATATTGACAACAAGAATAAAGAAGTCATTAAATATTTTATTAAAATAAGGTTATTTCTGCAGGTTCTTTCTGTTTGCAGTATTATCTATATCAAATAAAAGATCCATCTAGTCAAGTATCCTGATTCTGACAATGTCCATCAGACACTGAAAACCACACAAATAAAGGTAAGCATGTAGTAATACTTCTCCAGAATATTTCCTCATCAGGAACACTATCACTAGAGCTGTATACACTAATCATTGATGCACTCCACTCCTCCAGCTCTGATCTTCCCCTATCATTTTTGAACTTGTGCAAAATTTTAGCACTATGTGATAAGGATTTCCACAGATTTTTGCCTCTTCTGCTCTAATGGATTGCCTCCAGTCAGGAAGCATCACTCAGAATTCCAGCTTCTTTTTAAACCATACAATTTTTACACATTCTTGAGAATACACAAGAATTTTTTTTCTTTATTAAATACTTCTCTCTTTAAAACACTACGTTTATGCCCATTACATAAAAACATCCAAATAAGACTTAATATAGCAAATAAGAGATGGCAGAGAAACTAAGTGGTGTTTTTTTCAGAAATAAGAAAAAAAACCAAACAATCCAGGAAAGAGATTTCCATGTTGCTTTCTCTGAAAATATTTTCAGTTTATCTGATAGAATGTGGAGGCCGGTAGGACAAAGGACACAAAGTTCATGGTGGTCCCTTGGAGGAATGAACCTTAAGTAAAAGAAATCTCCCTTGGTTAGGGTGCTGAAGTGGCCGTTCTTCCAGAACACCTCAATGGTTATTCAAACATACCCCAAATTCTGCCTCCTTGGTCGACCCGCTGGCCCTCTGACCTCTTTATTCCTCACATGTATGTCCCCTAGAATGTTCTCCCTTCCCTGCTTTCCCATTGGCCCCATTTTGCTGCAGTGTCCCACCCCCGCTTCCCTATTGGCTGTAACTCTTGGTCCTGCCTTTGCACCGCCCCTGAGCCCTCAGCCCATTGGACCCTGATGCTCTGCTCCGCCCTCCCCTGTCCCTGTACTTAAAGCCTGGACCCTCCTTTGGATCTTGTTTTTGTGCCCGGGCCTCTTCGAGTGTGTGGCTGAATAAACCCCCTCAGAACTCCACAGGAAGACCCTTCCCGCTCCTTTGTCGCCGACTACAACGCGAGCTGTCGGCTGTGAGTGCAGTGAGGGAGTGCCTGCGCCACCGAGCGCCTTCCCAAGGGAGACGCTTTCGGGAGGTCGCGGCACCGCTGCCCCTCGCCCCACCATTGACCCGGCTCGCGGTGGTATGCGACAATAGAATACAGGCCGTGGGGTGCCATTGAGCATGTTCAGCCACAGCACAGGCTGCCGTGGTCGTGCCCGGGTGTCCTCATTGCCAGCACTACTGCTCAGGGTCCTTTACCACTGCAGGAAGACATTATCAAGAGCTCTTTTTGCCTGCTGACTTCAGAGGTACAGGAAGCTGAAGCAAAGGATGGCTTATCCTATGAAATACATGTGACTACCTCAGACAAACTTTCTACTGTGTTTCTGCACAGGGACTCGCGTGAAGCAGTACACAGTTCCTACCATCACGTACTAATTTCTTGTGAAATCTTTACCCCCCAGGCAACATGGCAAGGGTTGGAGACAAGAGCTTCCAAGAGATACTAGAAGATACAAAGTATAAGCTTCCAAAAGATCGTACAGGTAAGCACTCCTCCACTGGCCTTAAGATGGTATCTGCCCACCAGACTAAGGGTAGAACCTGTACATGCATGCGATTACACACTCCAGAGGGCACACGTGCATACACTGATACATTCACGGAAATGCAGAAGACGAAGGCCAAGCTGTAATACGGCAATATGTCCTCTCTAGAAGCGTATCAATATTGGTTTATTTGTAAAGGCTGTAGCTGGTTTCATCTGTGGGTCATACCAGCTTAATCTAATCACACACTCATTTATCAAATATGTTGTACTACATCACCAAGGAAGAGTGTGAGCTGCTTTCTAAATCAGCTGTATTTGCAAAGAGTATTTTGGACAATAGCACCTGCCCAAGGAATTATTTCTGCTAAGATATGTCTTAAAGCCCTCTTGGCTGCGGGGCTGCTTCCACTTTTCAGTAAAATCAGTGGACACCCTTGACTTCAGTGACAACAGAGTAAAGTTTCATGCCATAAGAATACAATGCTCACAATATTTGTCAAAGCAACCTCATTCTGAGATCCTCTGTCACTGTGAGAAAAACCCAATTACTGGCTCCCTTAAACTGAATTGTGCTTAAAGTGCTAAATCAAATTCAGTCATACATGGCCTAGGATTTAAATATGTATTTTAAAGGGACAGTTAAATAGCAGTTTAGGCACCACATTCACCAGCTAATTCATGTTTAAAATAAATCTGATGCAATCTGAAATATGTAGTATGTTTATACTTCAGAGTGAAATGTTTGTTGGAGTATCAGTCAGTTCAGTGTCAGAACATATAACCCACAATTGTTCAGCACTCGGTGAGTCCACTTGCTCAGAGAAGCTTTTTTAAAGCTCAGTTTTGTAGTGTGGGACTGGTTGGTATAGAAATACACATGGTACTAGGTCAGCTAGTTAAAATACATCAGTTCATATCTGCTGGAATAGAGTTGGAAGTCCTAAATCATGCAAGGCCTTAGAATGGATGTATGAAGGACAGCTAGACTGAGAGAAAGCTAGTCCAGGATGGTGAAAAGATGGAAGATGCCAAAGGAGAGAAGATAATCACTTTGAAATTGCATTAGTCTGGATTGTACATTCCCTTAAAATGCACCTGGAACTGCCTTATGCCAGTAAGGAGTTTCCTGAAACACCAGTTGCCCATTTCATACTTTAGATGCATATTTTTTAAACTTACAGAATTATTAAATAATTAGAAAATAAAATGAAAATAAGTATAACAACAGTACAAATTCTTTTTTAACAAAAACCTTACTTTATGCAAATATAAGCATAAGGAATAATACTACATTCACAACTGAAGATTGCTAATGGATATTTGAATGGCAGATTTTAAAGATGAGAATTTTTATTAAATTCATATTTAGAAGATTTCAGTGGTAGACAACTTGATACACTTCTGTATCAGCAATGGTACAACGTAATGAGAAAGAGTTGATACTTTATGAAGTCAACATCATAATTTGTTCTGGTACATGCAAAATTTAAGTGATTCCAACTATTTCTGCCACTTGCCTCAGCCCTTCCCTTTTATCACACCTTATATTTGTGTTGATTCCCAAGTAGGCCACCGAAAGCTTTTTTGCTGACAAAAAAACCAGGTACTGGGGTCAGCCTTTCAACATTGAAATGTACAGCTGGCAGGTAGGATTAATCTAAAACTATCCCACAGTTCTCTTAACTCTTAGAGCAATTCCTTCATTCCCACTAACAGCACCTTTTTACCCAAGTACAGTAAGTGTTAAGGCTCACAAACCATGAAAACTTAAGATAACAGTGGCCGTACATCAAGGTCCATCAGGTGGTAGATATCAAACTGCTGTTCTCAGTGCTGTGGGCTCCATATATTAGCAGTCAGAATAGTTGAATCAGCACACAAGTCCATTTCTTGAAAGGTATTAATCTTTTTAAAGGTGAAGAATTAATAACAGTGAGAGAGAGAGAAAGGGTGAGAGTAATGCAATCTGTTACAGGACTGGGAAAGTGCAAATGAAGATTAGAGCTGTAGTTAGCTGTCGCAAGAGATTGCAGCCTCTGGTGAACAAACCCTCTCAATTCACTGGCATTTGTCACTCTACTGCATTCTAGCCTAAATTACATTTACAATAACTTTGAGACAGTGGAATTGTTCATAACCTATATATAAGAGACTAAGAGTATGGCAGAGAGGCTAGAAGTAACGAAAAGGGGGAGACAGATTCTTTATTGATCAACATGTACGCCTTGCAGAAGAAATAGGGAGAAGGGTGCAAAGCAGTATAGATTTTCGAGCTTGTATTAAACTACAGGATGGAAATAACTGCAAGTACAGGACTGTCTGCAAAAATTCAGAGACTCAGCAGGGCTTTTAAAATAATTTGTATTTCTCTAATCCCAGTCTTCTATTCCAAGTGTTTCAGAAAACACAAATAGATCTACAAAGGAGATGCAAGGTCGGATGTCCTAATATGGTCAGCAGCTATGCTAAACCCTCGTAGGACTGGAGCTGAAGGACGACAACTGGAACCTCCAGTTAAGAAGCAATTTCCTATTACTTCCCTCTGCTGCTGCAATCAACCCATCAAGGAGGATGGAGCCATTCTGGGTTTGGCAACGTGCCAGGCTGAGGAATCCAGGCTTTTGCCAGCACCAACACATCCCACAACAGAGGGGATGGTGGTCCTGGATCTCAACACCCCGTGCCACACAGTTCAATAAAAGTTTGCTTAAGGTGTCTGCTGCCAGCAGAGATGCAGGAAAAGGTTGTACAGAACTTCCTTTTCAGAGCAAGTACCCAGCCCAGTGAAGTGATGGATGACTCAAAGGAAACATCTTCAGCCAGGCTAGTTCATGCCACATCCCATAAGAATAATTGTGGGATTGATTTTGCTTGTGCTTTAAGGACTCACAACTGTTACATATTTTATCTTTCCTAATGCATACTATTGGCATAAATATATATATAAATATATATGGATATTAACACTTTCCTTAATTTGTTTTACCTAATCTGGTTTACAACTTTAAGGATAACCTGTGCTAAGAGAGCCAATACACTTATTCTATGATGAGGAAAAAC
>WAAG01002156.1:0-20674 GCA_013390105.1 Tichodroma muraria | reverse complement strand
GAACTGGCCTGCCTCATTGATTTTGACCCTCCTGACACAGGGTCAAAAGATTGAACAGCTGTGTAGATCAGGGGTAGAATAAGGGAAGGAAGATAAAGTTGATTATGGTGCAGTGGTAGGTACAAAATTGTTAGTGTGACAGCACCTGATGATCATGTGAGAGTGAGAAGATTGAATGAACTGTCCTGTGATTTGCTTTGAGAGCTCATCTGTTTTTCTTAACAGTACAGGAGTTTTGATCATTTAAAGGAGGAGTAAATGATTATTTGGAAGCAAGTAAGGAGGAAGATGGGTGGTGGAAAGGGCTGGGGAAGTTTTTTGAATGTAAAGGTACATTTCTGAAAACCCCTAGGTAATGCAGCTTCTTGACTCTTTGTGGTCATATAACTGCATTTACACTAGAGCTACTTTTCAGTGGCTCAGTCTCACATACACTTAGTAGCACAAGTTCCCAGAAAGGCAGATTGTAGCAGGTTGTTTTTAAATAGTCAAAAACATTTTAATTGCATCTGTATGAAGTTCTGTTTCTGAACCTTGCCACCTATATCCTAAACTGCCTTGTTTATCTCACAGTGTAAGCTGTAAAGAGCTTTTTTCTGTGAATCCCCTCTTTCAAATGTATTTATGAAGATATGTAATAGGGGCTTATCTTTTCTTCTTTGGCTGACCTGAAGTACTTGTGGGAAACTTTGTTGTAGGGAGAAGAAGGTTTAATTTTAAATCACAGCATTCTGACTCAGAGTCACCTACAAGCAGATTAAAGAGAACAAACAGTATCAATGCTGTGGTTATGCTACAAAGTAAAACAAAAAAACCCCAAAAAATCCCACCAACCAAAACCAAGCGGCAGTGAAGTTTTAAATGCTTTGTTCATGCAACTGTCTTAAACCAATCCAGTTAAAGTGAGGGAACTGCACATAAATAAAAAAGTTTATATGACAGTGTTAACTGTGAAAATACTACAGTTAGATATGAAATTATTGGTAATGAAGGCATTATGATGTTTGGTTGATTTATAGGTATTATAGAGAAGTGCTCTAATCTGGGGCAAGTTGAAGGTAGAGTAACAAAAACACTTGCACGCTCATGTTTGAATGAATTACAAATGCCATACAACTTGTTTGTGTGTTTTGTTGTCCATTTCCTTTATTTATACTGGAGTTTTACCAAACCAGGAAGATTTTCTTTTTTTTTAAGGAGACCTGTGAACAAGTTTAAGGCAAGTTGCTTCAGTATTAACCATGTGAGGTTGAAATGATTTTTGCCTGTATGTGTTGGCAGGCCTGCAGGGAGAAACAGGGCTTGCTTTTCAGTAGCAGCTTGTTGCTGCTCAAGCAGAAGTTAAACTAGTAAGAAAATAACCCTATGATATAACCTCTTCAGCGTTTGGTAGCAGCAACAAAAGCAAGCAGGGTAGTAGGAAAGACAAGACAACATAAGGAACAAGCTGGTAAATGTGGGCCATGTGGAGCACTTTGCTTGCTGTGCTGGGGATACTTAGGGGTTATAAAAGCTCATCTGCTAAATGGAGTGAGGGTCTTGAACACGCGGGATGGTACGTGGTGTCTCAGAATGTCAATCTGACCACTTTGGCGTAAAAACTTTTGTTCAGAGTTGCTTATATTACATACTCACATGCTCATTGTGAGTATAGCCATGATAGACATAGTTTTGAAATACATGCAAACAGTGATTGTTTATTTAAACACTTAAATTCAAAGGGTAAAAAAGGCAATTATTAAAATCTTCAGCCTTAAAATGTTTTTGTTAAAGTAATGTGAAATTTTATTGTGCTGGTTGTAAGGTTGTTGCAGACAATGTCAGATGTACAGAATGGGAGTGTGAAATGAATAGCTGAAAAGCTGCTGTTCAGACCATGGATGAGACTGTACCTGCTCACACTTCAAGGTATGATGCTTCAGTAAGGTGACCAATAATGTTATTACTATAGTGTGCGCATCTGTTTTTAACCCTTTTAAAATTTGAAATGGTTTTAAAATCAGCTAGTTAACATGTATATTGTTGTCTTTAAATATTTATGTGGGACTGCTGTGCTGCATCTGTTGCATCACAGTAATTGTGAAGGACAGTTGTGTTTTGGGGCTTTGTCTGGCTTAGGAATGTGTATGATTTGCCAGTCAGTCTTGCACAGAGACTTTTTAGAATATACTGTACGTGAGGCCTCTATCTCAACCATCACATGATTTAGGCTTTAAATCCAACTAACACTTGGTTATGGACAAAAACCGTGATGGTGTTGGCAGCAAGTAGTGGAGTTGGTCATTGTGCCACAGTACTCTGAGAGGCACAGATGGAATTTTTGAGATGGGTACCATGTGATTGCAGGCTAACTTCTGCACAGTGTTTGCTGGATTTGCTTACAAGGTTTCTGAGAGTTTTATTATCATATCTTAGTGGGTGGTGGCATTTGAAGAATAAAAGAATGCAATCCTTCTGTCCAGTGGAGCTTTGGTAATTACTCCTCTGCACACTTGAGCTTAAATAACTGAGCCCAGTGTTTTCCATCTGACCTGGCAGAAGCCTACAAAGTATACACACAGAAAGCTTGCTGAAAATTTCTTGAAAACAAATGAGGGTATAAACATGCAATCTTTTGCTGGCTTGCAAAATAGAATCAGTTGCTGCCCCTCAGCTGCTTACCACTGCCTAGTCCTCTTTTCACCATGTCTCTGCGGATCATGGCTTGTGTGAGCTTTCCTTAGCTAGTGTGGTGTTGAGTGAGGTGCCTATTAACCCAGTTATTACTTAGCCTCTTCAGACTGGGCTGCTCCCAGTCTCTGTTTGGGAACCTGGGCAGGTGGCTTGAAATAGATAGGTGCACATTCTGTCCCAAATAAAATACACTGTCATTTTCACTGCTATTGGATCTCTGCTTATGAGTGTGTGTGTAGCATTACTGTCAGAGAGACTTGAAGCTTTTTGGTGTTTAGTTGTGTTGGGTTTATTCTTCCTTTAGGTAATGGTTCAGTTGTGCCATGTGCTGAGTCTCTTTTCCACGCTCCTTCCCAAGTCCCCTGATACACAAAAATACTGTGCTAAACTGAAGAGCACTCCTAAGAGCTTTAATTCTCACTTCTGTGGCCCTAAGAAAGCAGGTTGATGCTGTTTGTTACTTTGCTCTTTGTTCTTATGTGTTTCTTTTTCCTAGTTGGCAGTGCCGTTTGGTGGTTCTGTGTTGCCATAGCTGCTGTGTTATGGTTCCTCTGTAAACTGAGCTCAGCCTCAGAACAGTTTATTAATCTGTTATTTTGCAGATTCCGATAGGTTCTGTATTTGACATAACACATGGTTTTGCCTCATTCTTTTTCTTTTGTGCTAGTTGGTGAGGGAGGAGAGAAGGAAGGCCATTACTTTTAACAGTTTTAATGATGCTCTTTTAGTACCTGACAATTGATGCAATAATTTTAATAGTCTTTGTAGAATGCTGTACCTACCATAATGTTTGAATGTTGGATTATATGTTGAAATATACTCTTTCACCTTGTTGAAGTATTGATAACCTTAATCACATAATGATTTACAATTTGTAGCTATCAAAAGGAGATTGGCAAAATGTTGTGAATGCTGTGTAAGCTTTTAGCAGTGAGTGTAAATGTAACTATTGGGACAAATTAACAAAAGGCATATTAAGTCTATATTAAGTTAACTGGAGGGTTTAAAGAGGGTTGAACATGAGTATGTTTTGTGTGTTTTTTTCCCCTCCTTTTGATAAAGGGGTCTTCCATGAAAGTAAAGGCTTATACAGTGGCAGCAGTGTAGGTAATTCTAAGATCATTTTCTGTCGTTTAGAAAATTTTACACTGTCACTCTGGCATCGTGCAGAAGGGATGGTGTGATGCTTGCCCTCATCAAGCTGGCTGCTCTAGGACTGTGGGCTGGGTGCCTGCAGCCGAGCTGGGTGCTGTGTCACTGTGCTAAGTCTGAACGCCCAGTGCCACCTTCCTGCACTGAGCTGAGTAGGTGTGTTTTGGGTTGATTTTTCTTTTTTTGTTTCCTTTTTTGACTCCGATAACAGCAACACTATTTCAGAAAGAGGCATCTTTCCCTTGGGTCCTTGGCAGGAGAAGGGTTTGTCCTCTGAGGAGTGGAGAGTTTAACTGGAGATGCGTTTGTGTTGGACCTGACCAAGGTCTGTAGGGAACAGACTTCGTTTTATTCTTCTCAGTTTTAGCATGCCTCTAATATAGTTTCTTATTGATTTTTAGCTCTCTGAACTAGGAAAAGACAGTTTAACTTAGGGAGCTCTCCTCAGTATTGTTCGAGGAAGGAATGGGGAAACTTGTGACTCCTAATGCAGACTTTCTGCAGATCCCTCTTTTCCAGGTGAGCAAAACTTTCCATCCCCAGCACGGTGACTGGGAAGTCCGAAAAATTTTGTTAATACTTCCTTCAGAAAGCAGGGCAGCTCTGCACAATGCTGTCCCTCTTTGTCCTCTGTGGTTTTTTGTTGTGGGAAAGCATGAATAGAATATGTTGTTGCAAGCAGGAAGGGAAGTAGACTGTCTGGGTGGAAGAAATTGATCATTTATTTTAACAAGACTGGTTATTTGTTTACTTGTGACACTCAGTGTCAGTTTGGAAATAAATAATGTGTTCTAAATGGTACGGCTGAAGAGCTAATGTCTTAGAGGGTGCTGTGTGATCACCTATGCACTGTTATAGGGCATTAAAAAAAGGGAAACCAAACTTTCAGATCTTTGGAGTTGCAGTGTTGGTGGAACCCTGCTGACCATGAATGAGGTCATTGGCCAGGATGTGCCACCCTTGAAATGTGCCTCTATTATCTTTTAACTGTGATTATGTCCCCTCCTTCTCCTGACCATGGTAGGAGGTAAGTCTTAGCTTTTAGGGTGAAGGTTGTGGTTGCAGGCCTAGTTGGTAGAGTGAAGGCCTGAAGACTTGGGCAAGTGGAAAGATGTGTTTGCTCCAGAGCTTCTCTCCAGGCTTCCTGATGTTTTCCTTCCCCTCTGCCCATCTTGAGGCAGGCACCAATGCACAGCTCTGTGGAGTCTGGATGGGAAAAGCCAGAAGAGTTTGAAAAGAATCTATCATCAGATACTTTCTAAGGAAAAAAACCCTGTGGGATTTACAAGCAAGCTTTGAGATGTTTATGTTCTTGGAGGTACAAACAGACATGTACAAAATGAGTGACAGCAAAGTGTACAAGTAAATTATTCATATGCTTGCCTAAATCATTGCTTCCAAAGCTTTGGATTGTGTTCTGGCACATGAAGGACAGAGGAATGAGAGATTTTTTGGAAGCAGTGCCTTTTTCTGCAGCAGTCCCTGGTGCTGTGGGGGTATGCTGAGGGCAGTTGCCTGTCCTGGGTGGAGTTGCTTACTAGCAGCTCTTACAGCTGCTTGGCTGCTGGCTTGGATCCAGTCTGTCCCACTGCAGTAAGGCAAGTGGTTTTGAAAACTGTGAACCACCAGGATTGCTTGTTGGAGGAGCCGGGGCAGCTCAAGTGATGGCCCCTTTCCTGTGCTTGGGCTTGCATGCTGTCACTCAGGGCTCATTGCCTGGGCTTCTGCTGAAGTACATGTTACACCTCAATATATGAGCACACAAGTGTTGAGCAGTGCATCTGTCATGGATTTCTTGGGGTTTGTTTTAAAAAGCTGCCTGTGAATGGGTAGCAACCTTGTTTTGGAAGGTGTGCTCAGCATTTTAAATGAGAAGCAAAATGCAGAACGCTCCTGCTTTTCCTGTGGACCTCCTGTAACTCATCTGACTTGTTGTTAACAGGTGCCTCAGGATGTTTTGTGAAAAGCAGGTACTGTTTGGATATGGTTGGGTTTTACAGGTGTGATTATAATGTAAACAACACTTTCAGAAGATTAATGTGCTCCACAGATTTTCTCAGTTTTTACATTCAAAAGATTCCCTTTTACAAAAGGAAAAGGGAAGCTATAAGAGGAACATCAAAAAAGACTGAAATTATGGTGATTCTTGAAAGGCATTACAATTTACGCACAGTTGCTACTATTATTTCTTTTTCAGGATGAGTCAGTTATTTGTGGCACCCACAGACGTGCTATTTTACGAGACCCATGTGTCAAGTGCCTGAAGGGCTGTGTGCTGGAAGGGTTTGCGTTGGAGCGCCTGTGAGAGCACTGAGAGAATCACTCTGTGTGTTATCTGTACTGCAGTGCTCCACTAGCTGCCACGCACTCTGTTCCTCTTCCACAGTAGTGAGGGCATTTACTGGACTGATAATGTTCTTTTTAGTAGAAAGCTTTATGCTGACATGAACCTGGCTGTGTGAAATGAGGTTTCAATGGAAATGCTAAAAACTCATTGTTCTCCAACTGAATTTGCTGGTATTGTGGGTGTCCTGGAAGTAGGGGTTGGATTAATAGGCAGTTTCCATCAAAATGCAATAGGCATTTGAAATGTTACTTTCTGTTCAAGTTCCTGTTGCCCCCTACCACCCTTCTCCTTAGTATCTCCTTAGAAGCTCTTGTTTGCTTGCTGAAACAAGTACTGCATGGCCTGCTAATTCAAATCATGTTTGGCAGGCCAGCAAAAAAAGTTGTCAGGTTGTTGTGGTGAAATAAAACATCCTGAACAAAATTATGGGGGTGTTAATCCCACAATGAGAAGCTCTTAACTAGATGCTCATTATACCGGTATTATAAATGGTAGGACTAGACAGGTTGCACAGGAACCTTGAGAAAGGCTGAGCTTCCCCTCTAGTAAAACTCCTTGTCTTGCTTGGCTCTCACCTTGGAGAAGGAAGGTGAAGGAGGAACTCTGTACCTCCTTATTCTCCTCCCATAAGAAGTCCCTTAGATTTTTTTTCCTCTGCCATAAACCCAAGCCTTTCTCTATGGACTTGTATGGAAGAGTGGAAGTTCAGAGAATGGCTACCTGAGACCTACTTGGAACACAGCTGGAAGGAGGCAGACTGTGAAAAAGAAGCCGGTTTCCTCTTCTCAGAGTCAAGGCATTCAAGGCTCTTGGAAGGCTCCCAGAAGGCAAAGAAGAAATGGAAACCAATCTCATTATAGATTGTCTTGCATACAGGCGAATTTTATAATTAAAGGATGTTGCCCTCTGCTCCCATTGTTGTTTGCCTCTGTGAACTTTAATTTTTCTCTGAACCCAGTGCCGACTGTGTATATGCTGGGGCTGTGATAGAAAAGTGATCTTAAGTAGTTATGAGCTCACCTTCAAATGAATAGGTCCAGTTATCTGAGTTTTTGTTTCTCCTCTTTTTTTCCTTTCTCCCCCCACCTCTAGGTGCTTTTTTTGCTTTCCCATTCCCTGCTATGTGGACTGAAGCGTAGATGAGTAGTGTTTCACCTATGAAATGTGGCATTCAGACCTACTCTTCAACAAGGGCTGAATTGTCATCCAAGCTCCAGTCCTTCTGAAAACTGTTAAAGCAAGCTTGTCATGTGTTGAGTGTAGCCATGTTCTTTGTGCTTTGTAGTACATGGGCAAGCATAAAAAGACATGATTTCTACTTACTGGCCTTCTAGTTTGGCTTCCCTCTACTTCTGTCTTCCCACAGTAGTTTCAGCTGGTCTGTTTGGCTGGTCTTTTTTATCATACATGATAAGAAGCCTAGGCAGCCAGCCAGCTGCTGTGGAACTATAATAGGGCCAGTGGCATGTACAAAATATGATTACTGCTGTCAACACCAGAAAGAATAGAGGAGAGCACGTACTCCAGTCACAGAGCTACTAAATAAATGGCCTGTTGAATTCAGTAGTAGTAGAAATAAGACCATCTTCTTCCTAATGAATGAAGTGGTTTATGGGTAGAGAGTATTGAGCTCTAGAGTTAACTTGAATTTTTTTTTTTTGAAAAGTCTTCCTTTGCTGCCTTCAAAGATTACTTTGACCATGAATTTCCATTTCTCTTCTGTTTATCTGTTCTTACAGTTAATATATAGATTTCACACCCAGTACTTCAGATATTCACAGAGGCCATGGTTTCACTTTTAAAATTTAGCTTAAATATTCCTGCCATCCTAAAGCTAACTTCTTTGTAGATGGGTTCTGATATGAAACTGTTTCATGCTAGTCATTCTTTCTCCATTTAGGCAAGAGATGTTTGTTTTTCAATTTAAACATAGTGCAATAAACCCCCCCTTAAGTTAATAAATATTCTCAGTGTATATTCTTACTGAAATGTTGGATTTTTAAGGTAAAACCTGCTGTTAGATAAAAGTGGTTTCTCTTATGTTCACGGGGCTGCTGCTGATGGCAGGGAGAGCTTGAGAGCTGAGCTGCTCTGGAAGCTCTGGTGCATGAATGATTTACTCAGCTTTGCTAATAACTTTACACTGAATGAAGTTCAAGGGACTGATGGAGTCAGAGTGGTGTTTCTCTAACTGCTCTCACTGACTGCAATCACTTTCTCATTTGAGAAGTGGTAAACCCAGAAATGTTGTCACAAACTAGCTGATGTGTGAAACTTGTGCTTATTCTTCAGTCTTGCCCAGTGTGGGTGGGCCTTGGAGCGGCAGGGCCTGAGGTGAGGTATTGGATACACAGCCGAGAGCGTTCTTAGGGAATTCAGACCAGTCCCATCAAAACCTGAAAAAGGAGCATGTTGTGCTGTTGGTAAGATTTCTGGCGTATGTGCAGGTCTGTCTGCTAATTCTCGTTTGCTTGGTGGAGTTGGCAGTGTCTTTTTGTTTTGTGCTTGGGAAGTGCTTGGCACAGTAATGTTTGTACTTGCATTTATAAAACACATCCTTGTTTGTTTCAAAAATAGAAGTCCTAACTTTAAAACTTTTATTACCTTTCCACTTTGCTCCTGTTTGCATGGTTCACAGAAATGTTCAGATACAAATGTCTGATTTAGCCCCCTGAATGCATGGTTGTCTTTATTCATGGGAACAAAACTCCTTTTGTGTGAAGCCTTTCAGCCTTCGACTTTGAGGAATTCTTCAATTTAGGGAAAAAACATCCAACCCACAAATTTAAGTCAGACCAACTTCTGGCCCACAAAAATTTAAAGAAAAATCTGATCTTGATTTCTCCCTCCTTCCTTCCTCTGAATAGTGTCTGGGGTGTGATTCAATAAACTGTCCTGACTGGATATCAATGAAGAGATGAGAGCTGTATCTAGGACATTTGTCTTATAGCACGATACAATGAGACAGGAAAATCAAAACCCCTATCTTTTTCTGCTTTTGAAACCAATTCTGTGGTTTAGAACGCTCCTCTCTGGTCATAGTGCTTGTACTTGTGTTATGGTTCATCTCTTCTTGCATTACGTTGTTGTGACTATTGGAACTCTGTACAGTTCAGTATCCGGAAGTGTGGAATATGGAGTCTTTCGTAACTACAGTATTTGGAGTCCTCCTAATTTGATTCTAAAGTTGGCAACAGGCTTTTGAAGACAGAGGAATTCGATTTGCTTTTTGTACTGGTGGTAAGCACAGCTTAAAGGCCCACTTGAAAATAACTCTGATCCTATCATAGCCTTACATTACCGACTTTCTGCTTTACTGTTCCTTGCTCTGTCTTGTTTGGAATTACTGCACAGTGGAGAGGGCATGCCTAATTAGAGTTTGTAATTTTTGACTTGGAGGTTTATTTGTACAACTTTCTTTTTATGCTGTAATCTTATGTTTAAAATTCCTTGTGCTTTTTTTGAAAGGCCATTAGAAGATGCGGATGCTTACTTTGAAGAGTTGTTCTGATCTTATGTTCTGTGGAATGTTTGAAAAAAGTGTTACTGCAAACTTTTTACAGAATGAATGCTAAAATTATTTAGGATTTTTAAAATGAATATGATGTTTGATTTGAACAGAAAAAAAAAATTACCATCAGCTTTCCTATTTTCAGTTTGTAGAATCTATCTCACCAGTTCTCTGAAAGCTGGAGTGTCCTCCTCTTTTCATGAGGAGTAGCAAAGCAGCATATTTATCTGATTTTAAAGTGAAAAGGAATCTCGATTAGCTTGAAGTCTTTTACTTGCTGACATGCAGCCTTTTTAAAGGTTTGTTTCCTGACTGGTTTTGTCAGTCACTGTGTGGCTGAATGTGTCAAACCCTCTGAGGAAAAGCAGCTCTTCCCTCCCCCTTGAATCCCAGCATGCAGTTCTTGCGTGGGTACTAGCGTGTACTTCCTCTGCATCTTCACTTTCCTGTTATTCAAAGAGTGAGCTTGATCATGAGTGTTCAAAAAGCCAAGAAAGCTGTGTGGAAAAAGTACAAGGTTGCTGCACCTCAGCATAGCGACCAGCAGACCTGTTATGCTCCTCTGGGTGAGTGCTTCCCTCTGTTCTGAAGGCTGTGGTGGATGAAAGGATCCAGCCATGTGGGTCTGTTCTTCTTTTACACCTGATGAAAACTGCTTTTCTTAACTTTGCAAAAGTTTATTTACTCTAACAGAGCAGGTTGTGGAAGGCATGGCAGGAAACAGAGTGGGGAAAGGCTGTTTTCTGTGGCGCCGCTCCATTGCAAGCGTTGTGTGAGCTCTAGTGCGTCACACCTGCAGCCGCAAGATCCTCTTGGTAGTGCTTGTGTTGTGGGCTTCCCTTTCACCTAAAACAGTAACTTGTTCATGGCAGTAGTTTGTGTTGTTCTGTCTGATTGTAAGTCTTAATATCCCTAATTTTCTTAAACTATGCATTAAAATTATGGTGATTTCAGCATTTGTTTTGTTTCTTTACAGTTCTGCCTAGTGTGCCTTCTGGTACTTTTGAATGTATAAACTTACAGCAGCTCCTTGATGCCCCACAAGTTTTTCTCCTCATTTTGGTGGTATCTCAAGAGAACAGTATTTCCTGTAATTTAGAAAGAATGTTTTGTGGAGGGATGCTTTGAAAAATAAGAAATTTGGGATTTTATTCTCTCCTTTTCCTTTTGCTGTCTTTCATACCTATTCTAATTGAAATTTCATGGATTGTCTCTTCTGTTTTTTAACTGGTGCCAAACAACACAGATTGGCAAGGAAAAGAGTTTGATCATTCCTAGTACCTCTGAATATGCCATGTAGATACCATAGCTGACAGATGGGAACTGTTTGTTATGAATTGGTGTCAGAACTTCATGAAATCAGAACCTGTTGATCAATAAAAAATTTGGTCCACTTGACTTTAGATCTGGGTTTCTTGTTACAAAGCTGGAGTCTGAATATCTGTTTTTAGAAAGAGAAACTAAAATCCTCTGAAGATGTATCAGTGTAATGGCTAACTTTAGAATAAAATGATGGACTGGGACTCTGATTTCACTTATGTTTGCTTCTAGAACAATGAGGTGGGTTTGGATATATGCCAGTTTAGCTGAGAGCAGAAACTTTTCCTTTGTGTCTCAGTCCTAACTTCCTTAAGAAACTGACAAAAATGTCAAGAAAACTCAGTAATGTGAGTGGAGTTGCTTTTGACTGACTCTGGAGAGCTCAGTAAATTACAGGTTGGAGAGATCTAGTGTTTTTCAAAATCTGCACGTATTCAGTCCTCAAACATGAGACAGCTGCAGTTGATCACTCTTGGAAGGTTAGCAGTAGGAGAAAATCAGTCTGCTTGGTTTTGAACCAAGTGGTCTGCTCTTCATGGAAGTTGTTTTTTCTGGCTCTGCATGTATTGGTGTAGGTTTTTTTTGACTATTTCTTGGATATCTTTTTCCTTCTTTTTTTGTTATATTTTTAGAAGAGCATAAACTTGGGACAGGAGTTATAACCAGCCATGTAGTTAATGTAGTGATGAGCACTGCAGTTGTGAAACCTCTGAAGTGCTCATCTGTGGGATAATAGGAGGGTCAATCTCTCTGAGGTTTTCTGTCTCAATCCTTCAGCTCTTTTTAACATTTAAGTGTCAGTGTGTGCCCACACTTAATATTTGGTGATTGTGTGTCTATGGATGATTTCTCTGGCGCTTGCTCCAGGTGACTAGGCTAAGATGTAAATCTCCCAGATGAGTAGCTGCTACATGCTTGCTCAGGTGCTTTATATGATTGAGCACAGTGTTTAGTGATTGTTTCTTAAAGCCTGTTTAAATGAGGGTTAAGAGCTCTCAGTTTTTAAAAGAACATAGATCATGGCTGGTATGTTGCAGTTATAATTTTTTTTAATCAAGTAGCAGGATTTTTTCAGGAAATTTGTTTAATTATAATTTTCCTAACTGTTCATAAAGTGTAGCCCTGTAGATTTGCTTTCCAAGAGAGTCGGAGTCTCCCATTTGTTGTCATCCTTTCACTTTTTTTACAACTCTGTATTTGGAGACTCTGAAGGAGTTGCGGCTTTGGACACTTCTTAGTGTGTTGGAAATGCGCATAGGAGGGAAAAAAATCTGAAAAAAGCTAGAAAGTAAGAGTCATGGAAGGGAAAATGAGACAAAACCTGAATGTAAAATAGTGTGTGTGTGCATGCTATGGTGGAGAGGCCATTCTCTGAGAGGACAGGATTTTTAATGATGTAGTACTGGAAATACTCAGGGAAGAAATGGGTGGAGAAGTTGGAAGGGGTGTGTATGTAATTGTTACTTCGTGTCCTTTGCTTTTCACAGAAATCTAGAATATGAATAACAGGGACACTTTTCAGTCAGCAGAGGTGTGGCTTTGGCTTTTTTGGTTGTATGCTTGCTGTGATATTTGGCAGAGGCTGGAGGAAGGAAGGTTGAAGCTCATACCTGATAAAGTATCTGATTGTAAATGGATTAGCTGGGGTGAAACCAAAATGGGTAAGACTAACTTCTGTTCTCTGAAACCTAAGCAATACAACTAAGTTTTGTCAGAGTTCAATTTATGGTCAAAACATACTAAATAACTTAGCTCATCTGGTGGGTTGCCCTTCTTTATAACAGTCTAATCTCTCTTGATAACCTCTTAAACCCTCAAGTTGATAATAGGCACTGGGAGTGTGGTGGCACTGGTAGGCTACTGGTGCATAACTGGAACCAAAGCTTACTCTTTATTTATCTAAGAGGAAAAAAAAGAAGGGATATTGTACTTACCTTGCCTGTTCAAACAAAAGGGCTTTCTTCATTGCTGTTCCATCCAGTGAGAGATAATTTATGTTGTTCTGGTAAAATTTCTGAAACTGTTCCAGGAAAATGATTGGGCTATTTTGTGTTTACATGTACATACTCCACTGTTGTAGCACTATTTGATGTGATTATTTAATGAAATATTTTTTTTCACCTCAATTGCCTCATTACCCAGATGGAAATCACTGTCATTAGAGGGCAGGCTATGCAACCTATGTCACAGAGGCAGGAAAAGATGCTGGTTCTGTGAAACCTTCTGAGAGGGGTTGCCTTGTGGGACTTTTTCTGTAAAATGTCAACTCCTGAAGCCAGTAAAACACTCTGCATAGTAATTGCTATGTTAGCATCTTAGCATTATGTGACTAGTTATTGTTTTGTTAGTTTATTCATACAGTTGTCAACAGAAGCAAGAGATCGGTTTGCATTTTGTGTGAATTAATTGTGCAGCTACCATCCCAATGATTGAAATGAGTGTTACTTTTCAATAGCAGTAGATGGCAATGGCATGACTGAGTTATTTTGCAAACAGATAGTTTGAGAGCATATCTTTTGAAACTCTGCATTTAGATCCTGTTACCATTTATGTCTCTGAAAATCTCAGAAGCACTAGCCTATAAATGATAAGCTTTCTTTCAGGTGGGAAGGTATTTGTCTGTTTTCCCACAAGATACGTGCACTGATAGCAGCTCATTTGAGACCACACACAAGCTGTTACGATAGTCAAAATAATATTTATGGTGTTGTTCATATTACTGTAAACTCTGGTCTTGTTAGTTGTTCAGTAGAGCTGTGTTGGACCTCAAATCTTTGATTTCAAACATCTCTAGCTTTTAAACACTTGAAAATGTTATATTTCCTTTTTGGCAGCAGGTGATGAAGTATGTGTTCTGAAATACAGCGTAGTTGTAAATAGAAGCAGGTTTACATAGCAATTACATCACGTTGCCTTTTGGGTCTTCAAGTAAACTTATTTTCGAGATCTGGAGGACTTTAAGAAACTCTTCTTATGTGTATTAAACTCTTAAATGCACATAGGTAGTGAAAAAGTGGAAGGTATTTCCTGTTGTCCTGTAGTAGAGTCCCTTTTTAAAGCTTTAGGGGGGCAGCGTTTCTCTGCTGGGCGCAGCCGGTGCTCTGTGCGGGACAGAGCGGTGCCCGTGACTCAGCTCTGCCGGGCGGAGAAACCTCGTTCCCCGGACCGGTGAATTGTCTGCCGCTGGTTCACTTTAATGTTCTCACTGAAACGTCGTGACCCTTAACTCGAGGGCTCCATCTGCTTCCTGCCCTCGTCCCTGATGAATAGGGCAGGAATTGGCAGCAGTGTGGTCAGCTATGTGACCTCATTCTTGTGGCGTCCGGGTGGAGCGCGCCCTAATCTTCCCTAAGCGAGCAGCTGAGAAAGCGAATTGCAGTAATTCCCTGGCTGATCCTTCCAGAGGGAGAAAGCCGGGCTTGTGCTGCAGGGCAAGGAGATGCCTTTACTCGGACCCTTGTTAAGTGCGGAGATGAATTTTTATCGAAGCGTTCAGAAAAGCAGCAAATGGTTCGAGGGCTCTCTGCAGAAATCGGGAAATGTGCCGTCCGAGTTTCTGTGTGCTGCAGGGTGACAGTCAACAGCTTTGCCCTTGTGTCTGCCCGAATCAAAGCTGTCGCACAAGTGTGCACTGGCAGCCCTTGATAATAATTGACAGTCAGCAGAGCGTTCCCTTGCGCAGATGGAAGCAGAATGGGTGTATCTGTCTTGCTGAATTTCACCACAGCGTGGATTTTGTACTGTGGCTATGACATATCTCCTCTTTGTGGAGATAAAATGTTGCTCAGGGTTAACTGTCCTGGGTTTGATAACTCGAAATTAAGGCCTGTGATTTGATATGTCAGCTTGGAGTACATTGGTCCTATCCCTGCCCATTCCCTCTTGTGCTGGTGACTGGTTCTAGCCCAGTGCTTTTGCGAGGCTGCCCTGAGCTGTCCCCCAACATCACGGCTTCGGGACTGCCTGCCCTGGATTGAAAGAAAGCATCCTGCTTGGCTTTATGAGCTGCTGTAGTGCAGCCTATAATACTGTTTCTCTTTCTCTCAGCTCTGCTTTTTACCCTGATAAAATTATACAGCTCAATCATTTTAAGCTTCAGATTATTTTAAAAGGTTCTTAGCTAGTTTAATGCCTTGTAATGCAAAATATTTTTAAAGCAATCCGTGAAACATTCTGTGCAGACCATTGAAATTAACTTCTGCTCCCAGCTCAGCTATAGTAAAATCAATATTTATTTGTCTTGTGTGGCCGGAGTTGCCTTATATACAAGGAAAACATTTCCACTGCTGCTTTTAAGGTAGCAAAGAGATAGTAAAGTTGTTACTTTCTGAAAGCAGAATAACAGATCCCCTCGAAAGCTACTTTTTCCCCTCCCGAAGTCCTTATACAAATTCTTTTGCCAAATTTGTCAGGCACACCCCTTTCTAAAAGGTTAATTGCCATTCTCCACTTCTAACGAAGAAAGCAAATTAATATCTGTTTAGTTGCTGCAAATAAACGTAAACTTGGAACTGAATATTTGAAACCTAATCTGTATTGCTAAATAGCATCCAGTTTGTTCTTCTGATTTTCTGTAATGTAAGTTTTGCATTGTATTTTTTTATCGAACAATTTGCTACTAGTTCTTGTTGTAGTTTCCTTTCAGTGAATAAGTTGTAAGCTTTAGCTTGCTGGTGACAGTTTGAGATTGAAGGATAATATGCTGAGATGCTTAGCCTTGTGTACAAGAAAGCCGTAAAACTCTGTCACCTGATGTCTTACCGTCATTTCCATATCTGTTGCCATAAAATCTCATGCAAGCATTCCTTATCTTATCTACAAGCAGTAACTGCAGTAGCTTGAAAAAAAAGTTCCAAGTGTGGGTTACACAGATAACTTTCCTGTGGGAACATGCCTCAGCCTCTTGTTTAGTAGTCTTGAATGTAGGTAGAGTCTCCCACAATGTTCAAACTCGTTTCCCATTAATAAAAGTGACAGAAAATGTAGTTGGTAAATGAACTTGAGTATCAAATGATGATATACTGATGGTGTACTTTGCTGTATTAAGCAAGCAGTAATGTGCTGTACAGTTAAATGGAAGCAAGTATTTCATCCTTTCAGGTCTTGATCTGTGAACAGCAAGTCCTAATATCTAGACAGAATTAAACCAATCACAGTGTGCCTCTTGTGTTTTTAGTTGATTTTGATGCAGTTTCATTCCTGTCTCTAATACAGATATGTGGTATATTCTTGAAAATAATCAAACTGTCAGTTATTCCCACATCAGTGCGCAGTGCCAGACTTCTGTTGGAGGTGCATTTTGATTTTAAGTAATTTATCTGCCTGTCACTAAGGGGGGAAAAAGTGCTTATTTTAACCAAATGGATTTTTTTAGGTTTGCATCTGAAAGAGAAACCAAGGTATTGCTGATAATGCAAAATGTTAACATTCCAAGATATTTTTTTTTACAATGGATTAATATCAGAAAACAGGGGTATTGAGCTCATTATTAGGATGGAATGATTTGAGTTATAGTGAGCAATACTGTAATGGACTTCATTGTATGTAGGGCATTCTCCTTGCTTCTCTGCTTTTTTTTTTCTAATGTGTTTGGTGGTTTGTTTGGGTTTTTTGTGTGTCTTCTATTGTTTTTGTTAAAGTAATAACTTTAAGAGTTTGTCCTCAGGTGTTGAGCTGGAATTATTTTATAGCCAGGTAAACTAGCTTGCTATCTTATTGGACATCCTTCTCTGAGCTAAGGGGAAATATTTTTCTGTATCAATTGCTGTTAACTGTGCCTTCTTGCAGTTCATATTGTCTTTGACTCTGCATAACAAGTTTGCTGTTCAGCCCCTGTGGTGAGTTGACTTTGGTGGCTGACAAATGCCCACCCGGCTATGTCCTCATTCTCCTCTCATTTGGACAGGGGGAGAAAAATAAGACTGAAAGCTCCTGGGTTGAAATAGGGGTAGGGGTATCACTTGCCAGTTTGAACTGTGGGCAAACCAGACTTGATTGAGTTTTTTTTTTTTTTTTTTTTTAATTTACTGACAGAATAGGATAGAGTGAAACAAGGAAGAAAAATGAAAGTGCCTTCTACCTACTTGTCTCCATTTTCCCAGACTCACTTTCACTCTTTAATTCCCAAATCCTTGCCACCCTCCCCCAATGGGAATGAAGAAGCCTGCTCATTTAAATTGTATCTTGAACTGGAATGTTTTTTGAGAGAAAACCTGGATTTTCCTAGCAGACACATGCTGTCAGCTCTCAGCAAGAGTATGAGCTTAAAACCCCTATGGTCCAAAAATTTTCTGATGGTAAAAATGGACTCTTGGTCTGAAACAAACTTAAATATATCTGAAAATAATTCAAAGTTTGGTTTAGCAAATATGCTAATGCTTGTGGGAGCAGGGTTTGGCTGACAGTGTGTCCTTGTACCTTTCTTTATGGTGTGTGTGACTCTAAAACCTACACAAATGAAACCCATGTTTGAGGCATGCAGACTTGCATTGGAAGTCCAAGATGGCATCTTGGAAATGGTCCTGGCCAGCTGCTAAGCATGTGCAGTGTTGTGCTGCCTGCCTGTGAGCACTGCTCCTGCTTCCGATGGCATCAGCTGAAGGAGCCTGCAGGAGCAGTGGGGCTGGGCCTGTAACAGCAGGAGCAGTGGATGTTTCCTAACCCCTTTTTGCCCAAGTCCTGCCGCGGTGTTCCTCATTCCTGCGTGCTGCCCTGCCTCCAGTCCCCTCTGGATACTTGGTAGCTGTCACCCTACAGAGGGATAGAGGGCGGGTCAGGTCTCAGTGGCAACATGTATAGTCTAACAGCCTTGTCCTGCTCAATATCCTTGAACATTATACACAGCAGAGTCATATCAGGTAAATAATTAGCTACTGTTTTGACAGTGTGAATATGCTCTCTTTCTGTAAGATGGGAGACTGTTGGACTAGCCAAAAAAATTTAGTCTAGCCATTGAGCATAGCACCCCGCAAAAAACAGCCCTACCAAATCCAAACAGAACCAAACATATCTGTGTATACAAATTATCAGTGGCTGAAGGAATTAGGAAAAATAAATGTTATTCAGCAGTTCAGTAGTTTAGCATGCAGTCCTGCCAGGGCCATTGCTCCTTGTTCAATTCAGAATTGGATGTGACACTGAGTAAATCTGTAGCCATCTTATTTTTTATAGTATAGTCTGGGGGAGCAGAGAAAAGTTGATGCTAGAGTTGGTAGAAGTTCCTGTAAAATGACTCAAACAGCAATAGGTCTTGGAGAAATGCTCTACTGATTTAGCACTAGCTCTTGAAGACTTTTGAGACAAATAGATTATCTCTTGATTCTCTTCTTTTATTATTGACTTCTCTGCAGTGGAAGAGTGCTCTCATGTCTAAGAAATCAAGGAAGCGTTTTTCTTGTTTGTCTTTGCATATTCATTCTCCTGTTGTGTTCTTATGCCAGTATAAGTGCGTTATTGAGCCCTCACCTTTGCAAGAAACAAACCAAATGTGCAGTTAAGAAAGTTAAAGTTCCAAACCAGTATCTTATGTTGTCAAAGAAACTGTTTTTTTTGGAAAATCTCCCTGTTATAGGTAAGTGATGTGGTGTGTGTTTTTTAACTTTGCATCATTACGATTTTGCTGTTGCTATGGTGGTTTTTTGTGTGACCTTCAACTTTTTTCCTTTCATTATGCTTAAATAGTTCTTCGAAGTTATTTGATAAATATTTTCCATTTCTCAGGCTTGTTTTAGTTTTCCTGATCTTCTTATAGTATGACACTTTTGTATTTGTGTCTTAACTCTTAAGGTTTGTCTTAACTAATACCTGCTTTCTGTCTGCATCTTCTTCCTCCCCAAATTTTTTTCTGCTGTCCTGTGGTTTGGAGACTGACATGATCCAGATGAAGAACTTGTCATAATTTATACAATAAATACAAACACTCATGCTTCATCCTTGGGCGTTCTTAGTCTTTCCTAATTCTTCCTTCTCTCCCAAGAATGAGTATCCTCACATACTGCTTTCTTACATGGCCTCTTCTAATATGCTGAAATTAGAGAACAAAAGGTAGAAATTCAAGCTTTTTGTGGAGATTTCAATGTTTTTTTTTTTATAATGTTCATGTCTAAGAGGTGCAGTTATTACAACTGATCAGCTGGAAGTCTGTGTCATCTTCTAATGCTCCCTTACTGAGCCCAAATTTCATTCTGCTTTTGAAGGATTAGAAGGTTGATAGTATTGCTTTCCCTTTTTGCAGCCATGTAAAGACTTGAGGAATAACAATGAAGTGTTGTGACATGAATAGAAAGAGTAGAGCAATGTGACAAGACTAAAGTTTCTGAGCTTTTATTTGTTTGGTTTTTAGCAAGTTGTTGTTTTTATTATATACCTGTCTCTGCAGGGCTGCAGACAAGTCTCTCTCGCACATAGAAGGTTATAATTAAATGCACCAAAATTGAAATAAGCATAAAAGATGGCTAAGTCATCTCTTAATCATGCTGATTCTTTTGAGAGCAAAAATCTTCACATATATTGTTTTTAAAAGAGTTTTCAACTCTTTTTCTAAAGAGTTGCCTTAATGTAGCTATACTGTGGAATATTGGAAGTGGTTGTTTGCATCAGTGCAATTAGAGATCTTCAGATATAAAGGTCTAATCTGTATTATGTGAATTAAGCTTCTTATGTCATTGTGCCAGGGATGAAAATGGGGTTTGGGTGTTTCTTAAAAAAAAAAAAAAAGGGGTTTTGTGATTTAGTTTTTAGAGCTGTTGTCCAAAGGAACAAGCAGCTGTAGAAAAATCTTGTAATAACTTTAAAGGTTTTCAACTGTATTTATATTACAGTGGTTTAAGATGATATGTTAAAGTGGGACAACTTAACAGTTGTAGCAGATTTCATCGATCACATCGCTTTTGGTTTAACCTTGTGTGATCCAGGTAAAACTGTGAGAAAGACTGAAGTTATTTGCAATAGTTAGCAATGCAGAGTGTTGAAGGTAAACTTTTATTGCTTTTTAATTTGTAGAAATGAATTTAAAAAATTGAGTTAAAAGTACTTTCTAGATACATTCCCCACTTTTTCCCCACATCAAGTTTATAGTACACAAAGCTAAAGATTCAAAGGCAAGTCATATGAGGACAGCAGCATCTTTAGGAGATGACCTTGTGATTTGTTCATACCACCTGTTCTTTCTGTGAAGGCAATGTTATTGTTTCAAAAATAAGAATCTGTCTTTTATTATCTTCATAGAGGTGCTGCATTTATCTGCATAACCTGAAGAGTGTGGAATGCATTGCTGTTTTTTTTTTGCCACTGAGCTTTATAGTTTGTGGTAAATTAAATGCACCATTTTATTGAGACTTTGAATTTCTTTTGAATGTGTATGGAGCTAATATGTTGTAGTAGCTTTCTCACTCAAAAGTGCAAAAACATGCTAAATAGAAAACAAGCTTCTCTTAACCCTATTGGGAAACCACATGAGTGTTTTTCTTTTATAGAGAGCCAGTCTTTTTGTATGCTTCTGGGAGTATATCTTTGCCTTACTCCATCTCTTTTCTCTCCCTCATTTGACCCTTTACTCTGAACAATAGCACATCAATCTAGACCCTTCACAAGCTGCTCAAATGTGCTGGAGCAGTTGGGCTTTGCTTCACCAGAGCTGTCTGGTACTTGGGAGGGTTTACATGGGTAGGTGG
>WAAG01002115.1:0-20838 GCA_013390105.1 Tichodroma muraria | reverse complement strand
CAATGAAACCACGACACCTGCTCTTGGAGATTTGTCATAAGTGGCTACAGTTTTGTGTAATAGTAATGTGCTTTCATCCACTACAGATTGTTACCAGTGCCCTCACAGGATGCATTTGCTTTTAGAAAGCCATTCTAGGAATATCTCAGTTTGTCTGTTATTGCAGGTCTTATTTCTCTGTGAAATCACCACACTCAGGTCACAGCTTTTAATTTCTAAGATATTCACATCTTCAGACTGGAATAATAAATGCTGCTCAGTAACAGGCTGAATTACAAAGGTCTAAAGCTTCTCAAACTGACTAACTGCTCCTCAGCAGGTGATCGATGTACAGATACAGCCATATAAAATTAGAGGGTATCCAGTGAAAAACAGTGATCATAAAAGGGAGCAAACATGCTGAAATATATTTAAAACTTATTTAAGTAATAGCAGGAGCTCCTGTCTTAGTTCATTGGGCACTTAAGCTTGTGGCTAACTGTAGATACATGAAGTAGTGAGTTACTATGTCTGATATACAACTGGGGAGCAGAGCCTACACCTCAGCTTGAGTTTGTGTGAGAAGATAGAGCACCCCTGAGAGCTGCACCTCTGTTGCATCTCCAGACAGTTGCTCCTCAACAAAGGGGGATATTCTTAAATTAGATTCTTGTGTTTCAGCTCTTGGCCCAGAGCTCCCCAGAAAGCAGATTTTGAGAAGAGAAAGAAAATAGCGTATTTCCCAGCAATTTACTTCAGTCTCAGCGGTTTGGTGGAATATTTGGTCTTGGGCATCTGGGACCTCAGTGCCCGTGAAGTAATATTGTTAGTACCTGCACATCCATATTAAAAAACTTTTGTCTGTGCCTGAAAATCCCTTGGGGACTCCAGAGCCCACTCAAAATAAGAGCTGAGCTCATGCCTGTGGCCTGTGTTTTCCTGCTGCTGCCTGTATGGAGTTGTTGGCTGAGGCTTCCCTGTTCCTTCCCATTGCCTTGCGTGAGGAGGTTAAACAAAAACACAATAAAACTCTGGGCCAGGCATTTTTCACTGTAGGCCAGAGACATTTTATTCATAGTAATTTCTTTATCTGTGTCATAAATCCTTCTTCCTTTGTGTTCCTCAAAGAGATTAAAATTAAGGGCATCGCCTCTGCCGTCAAAACCTAGACCCCCGAGGCCAAGGAATGGTTTCACTGTTTCTGCAGATTTCCTTACCCGCTTCTTCTTTGATATCTGATCCTTCTAAAGCATTGACTGTCTTTACCTTATTAATTTGCATGTGCTGCAGCCTTAGTCTGTGGCTACAAATAATGATACCCTTCTCCTGTTTACCTGGTACTTACTAGCAGAAAATATGTGCACAGCAAGGAAGGAGAAAAGTAGAATGGACTCAGTAATAACATCAGAAAGGCAACAACATGCATAGATTCTTAATAAATTTTGCTATTGCTTCTCAAAGCAATATGGCAGAGTCTGGTGCACTCCTTACTATGCGAGCTCTTGGGAGCAGGGGATTTTGGAAGTGTCAGGATTTTTTTTTTTAAGGGATCTGTTTATTTTTGTTCAGTTTATTTGTTGATTAATTTATGTAATGATTTAATATTTTTTGTCAGCAAAGCTGCATGCCAATTTGTTTCTTAAAGACTTAAAACCAGAAGGTAAATAAAACCCAAATTGGATCCTTCTTATTAAAATCTCGAGTAGGTTTTAAGCAGTTGTAGAACTTTAGGGAGAGAAGGGAAGCTTTTTGTGTTCATTCTCAGATGTGTTGGACTCCTCAGAAGGAGGGACAGCAGGCTCACATCAACAGAAGAGGATATTTATAAGTTGTATCCTCTCCCTGCATTTATGTTTATGAGAATTTAAGAAACGGGTACAGTTTCTAGCAAAGCACTTGTTTCTGCAACTACTGACCTAGACTGTCAGATTCTTCTGGATGAATTTGCGTTCCCTTCCGTCACAGCACTCTCATGCCTGAAAGGACAGTGTGAAAAGTAAAGAGTGAAAGTGACAATGTGCTAAATGTCATGACTCCTGGTGAGTGGTGATTACCCCTGCATGTCACCTCCGTTGTGTCACAGTGCCCCAGCCGTGCTGGCTGGGTGAAGGGCATGTAGCCCTGCTTTCTCCATTCTTGTCACATGTCTGTGCTTGTTTCAGACCACTGATCTACCAAATCTTGCACAAGTCCAGGGTGTAAGGAAAAAATGCCAGGCCACCAAATATGGGGGTTTTCCATCTCCTTTGTTTCCCTTCATGGCCAAGAAGGGTGAGCAGAATTACCCTATTTATCTTTTGGGACCTGCTTAGCAATCAGCTGTAGAGGGTTTCAGATCAGAGCCAGACTATTCCCAGTTGATCTCAGACTTATATTGGCTCTTCCTATCTCAAAACAGGCTTTTCTTCCTTCTCCACTTGCTTTTCCATTGCTGTTTAGATAAGGGTTAAGTGTTTCCCTGCCTACCAGGCTTTATTTGCCCTGCTGCTCATGCATTTTTACACATCCCACGATCCTTCCCTCTCTTTTGTTCCCAGGCTGGGATAGGCCTGTGGGAGAGGAAGTGGAAGTTGTGTCTTCCTTGCTGGTCCCCTGGCCTTGCTTCACACCTGGTCCCAGTGCAGTGTAACCAGTGGTTTTCACTCCTTTAAATCTGATATGAGGGGTTAGAGACAGGCTCTGTGCTGAGAACAGCAGCACAGGGCCACCTTTTTGTCCCATCTCTTTCCCTCCCTTCCCCAGTGATCCACATCTATATCTATTTGCCTCCATGTTCCCAGTCTTTTCTAATCTATCTTTCTGTCACAAATGCACTCTCCTATGATATAGCTGTTGTCTGGATAGCAGCTGTTTTTGTCTAGGCCTACAAAGCCAGCAAGCTCAAGTGAAAGGGTTGCTTTTCCCATAATAACTTTTAGTGACTCTTGGGTTGTTCTGGTGCCTCCGCTTCCAGAGGGTCTTTTGTGGCAGAGGAGGGAGACTCCTGGGAAGCCTGTCCATGCTCCCACTCTCATGCTCCAGCTGTACAAAGAGCCGTGCCTGGATGCAGCCGTGTCCCGGGAACAGCAGTGTCTGCTGTCAGGGAGTCCCACTCCCTCCCCGCCGCGCCGCCATTCCCAGGGGCCCGGCGCACGGAGATGAGCCGAGGGGCAAAGCCGCTCGGAAACCATCTTTCCTTGTTCTGCTGCCATCTGCTTGGGAAGGTGATTGACAGCCGAAGGGTGAAGGGCCAGGCTCTGTGCTAATTCTCTGAGGCACTTGCTCAAACATGGCTGGAGAAGGAAGGGGTCCCAACAGGCAAGGGAAGAATGGGAACCTTTGTGAGGCCCGACATACTAAATGCTACTTTTGTGAAGATTTAGACTTGCTGAGGTCAGTTTCTAACAACTTGGGATGCTCCAGTCTTTTCCTCTTTCCTTTATCTCTAAAGGCTTCTCTTCCTTCTTTATTTCTGCTTCATCAACAAGCATTGTTTCAGTCAGGCTTGAATCCCCTTTCAGTGGCTTAACTAAAGAAAAGACATCCCATCCTCCTAAACAAGACTCTTTTGGGGCCTGCTATATTTTTTTTCTTTTCCGTCTCCTTGTCTCACACACTGTAAAGAATGCTCCAGTATTCTCAGAGGAATGGGAGCATTTGCATATTAATTTAATTGTGTGTGTTCATGCAAAACTACTCAACTCACAGCAAACTAGCCACAGTTATTAAAATTAATTTGCAAAGGAAGGGAGCTATTGTTTTTCAAGACAGGAGTTGTTAAAGCTTATGTTTTTCTGTGTGCTAAAAACACCTTTCTAGCTGCTTCCTGCCTTTATAGGTACTACAGTGCAGCTGGAGAAACGTAACAAAGTTCTTTGGAGAAAGTGGTATGTAGAGGAAGTTATACAGAGGCAAGAGCCAAGAGAAAATCCCAGTGTTTCTCAGTTGATCCCAGAGCAGGTTCTCCCCTCTATCAGACATCCCTGCTACCTGCTGAAAGGAGCAAAACAGCCCCTTAATATCAGAGACCAACCCAGCTCAACTCCAGCAGCATATATGCCCATAAAACTGCTTGTAGTGCTCTTGGATATATTTCCATCTGCTTTGGGCATGCCTCAAAAGAAACCTGTGTAAAGCTTGGGGCTGGTGTGTTTGCAAGCCCAAGCACTGTCTGTATGTGTGTATATATATATATTTACAAGCAAGATAGCGGAACACATCATCCACAGATGGAATTGCCAGGCTAGGGCTGGAAAGCCAGCTCATGCAGCATTTTGTAATCTGCAGCAAGAAAATTTTGTCAAGACATAATGGTGCTTTTCATTGGAAATATAATGTTAGACAGGAGGAACCTTGTGTTGTCTCTGTATGTACTGGATTATACACATTCCCTCTTGTTTTTGCTTTCCCTTTTTCATGCCATTCAAGATGTAAAGTATGCATATTTTTAAGGTCTGTCATGATCAGCTAGAAGTCAATGTATATTGTTATTCGATATGTGCAAGATTGAATCCTAAATGTTCATTCTTATTGGCAGTTTACAATTATAAATAATACTGCAGACTTGGCTACCAGCACACAGATGAGCACACAAGGCAGTAGAAGGTTTTTTTGAAATCTTGACAGTTCCATACATAATCCATGGATGTGACATGACCCATGTCTGGTCTTAAAATGTATTATCAGAACTATCACTGGCACAATATCCAAAGTAATTTAGCTTCAGACCATGCACAGAAGCATAATATGTAGGTGATTTTGCTACATTGCTTTTGCAACATTTGCTCCTGTGTCACTGATAATAAAACTGTCAGAATGACCTTGGGGAGGTAATAACTGCTCATTGATTTGGATGTAAAGCCTCCATAGTGTTTTTCCTGCTGTGTGGTATTTGTTGAAGGAAAAAAAAAAAAACAAAAACAAAGCTTGCTTCCACAATCTCCTTTAAAAGACATGGACACAGGGTTTATAGAGATGTAGTATGTTTATTAACTGCACAGACCTCTAGAAAATCATAGAGACTTGGAATTTCCTGGTCCTGGGAGACAGGCACTCAAAAGCTGCATACACAGAAAATTCTGGTTTCTGTAGCAGTCAGCCTGACAAAAAACAGGGTGCTGAGCCAGTTGGAAAATCCAAACAAATTTGATGGAAATTTGTTTACTAGGTTGAGTTAATGAAAACTGTCTTTTCAACCGATCACTTTGGTTTTAGCAAATATCCAGATCCTTTTTATTGTGTCTGTCTTCCTCTTGAGAGTTAATTTCAGCTGCAAGCTCTGGATGTTTAAAGATAAGCCTCCTTAAGTTGTTTATTGCTCGATATTTTAGAAAATCTATTTACCAATTTATAAATATTTACATCGGGTTAAGAGGGGGATGCAGGACTGCTGCCTTTGACAGTCAGGGTGTGCATGGCTTGTCCCAAGTCTGGTACACATCATGTCTCTGACAGGCTGGGAAATCTGGTGGAAAATCCCAAACACTGCCCACACTTAAGGAATTCATCTCAGCAGTTCTAAACTAGAAGTTTTGATTTCATTCACCATTCCACAGGGTGCCACAGTATAGTTTGCATTCTCCTCAGTAGCAGCTTCTTTCGTGGAGAATAAAGTTTTGATCACCTAGGGTGGAAGGACTCGGAGTTCTTAAGGGGAAAGGATGGGCAGTAGGGGTAACTGTGATCAGAAGCAACTCTGCTGTGGAACGAGAGCAGACTGAGATCCCTTGCTGAGAGTAAGACTCAGCATGATGCTATTAGTTCTCATCACTTGATTATGAATTATAAAGCATCATTCCAACAATTTAGTGTACAGATCAGGATTCTTTGGTTAGCAGGGAAAGCACATTTTGAGACACATTATTCATGCTTGTGGCTGCTTTATGTTTAGATACTGCTGCGCTATTTTGAAATTGCAAATTCAAAGAATTTTTTTTCAAATGAGTTTAGGTTCTGTTTTCCCATTCCTGTTACTACAGCCATTATTTGATGAGCATTTTCTTCAGTGAAGTGTGTTCATCTCTAGAAGAAAAGAGGCATATTTTTTTTAACTGATTTGCAAAAGACAGTGGCTTATATTAATTGCTTGGGGGATTTCAGCTGAAATTTAGCATGCAAAGGGGCACGAGACTCTAGGAATATGTAGAAAATACTATTTCATATGTACTGACCATACAGGCTTTTTAACCTCTCACATAAAATGATGCAAAATATAACTGTTTCTGGTTTCCAGTTTGCTGCATACTGCACTTGAGAGTCAGAGTTGGGTTAATTAATTTGAATTAACTACAGGGAACCTTTCCATCGATCTTAGTGGACTGTGGATCATGCTGGTGTATAATACAAATTGCTACTTCTTAATTAACCCCTCTACTCTTATCTGATCTCTTCAAGTTACTCACCAGGTGTGCAGGAGACTAGGGAGTGAAACCTTGGTCTTGTGTATCAGTGAACGTCATCCAACAGTAGGTTATCCAGCTGGTACTTCTGTTGTCTTCCAGCCAAATTAGTGCCTGGGATTGGGGAAGGATGGGGTGTGTGTGGGTGTGTGTTATGCTAGTGAAAGACAGCAAGAGAAACAGACAACTTGTTCTGTTGAAGGAAGTACCTGCCACTCTTCAGACAGACTCCTGATGCAGGAACTTGATTCAGAATTTGTTACCTTTGTCAGGGCAAGTCTGCTACCAGCCTCCACCAAGTTTTCTTTTCTGCTAATCTTTAGCAACCTGTAATGTTTTGTGTTTGCCCAGTTAGAATTTAGTGATCCGGAATAATAGTGGGCATGGCTAAGTGCTGTTCCAGAGAGAGCCTGCTAGGATCTGAATGAGGAAAAGTGGTCATCTTCTGCCGTGATATGAAGGATGCCTGATTCAGAAGTAGAGAATCTCAAAAGTCTTTTGGAGGTGAAGTTGAAGATGCAGAAGACATTGACTATGCAAACTTGGTGTGCTCTTAATATACATGGTCTGTCTTCAAAAGGGTGTTTTTTGCTCTGATAAATTCTTTGTTCATTTTACCAGACCAGAAATACATTGTGCATAAAAGGGCAATAAAATATGGCTATGACATCATATCCCAGCTATTGCCAATGCTGTCCACGGCAATGAGGCTACAGACTGAAATGTCTGAAGCCCAGTGGTTTCTGGAACAAACTGTTTCTGGAATTGCTAAGAAATTTTGGACGCTAAGTATGCCATTTTTAGAGCTTTCTACAGGTTAGACCTTCACAGACATCTTACTTGGATGCATCTTGGGGAACTCTAAGACTCCAGGTTCCTGTGGAGTTTACTGATTGTCCACCTGTCATTGTACTTTCAAGTAGCAGTTGAGCTAAGATGGCACTCTTGCAATTTAATTATTCTGATCTTGAAGCACCTATCTACCAAATTCAATTTTGAAAGTGGTAGTTAGGTTCCTAAGCTGCATGGACATGCCGAAAATGCTGCCATTGATATGTCATGAAGTCAGCACAGAGCTGGCAAAATTCTCCTTAAGATGTAGGCGTATGTACTGCAGGCTACTCACTTCCTTATGTCATGGGAGATTGAGCTAAACTCCCCAAGTTAATGCACAGCAGGCACAATAACAAAGATGCTTGCTTGCAGGAAAAATAATCTTAAAAAGTAGATTTATCCTGCTTTGCAATAAGGAAGCACAGTAAATTACCATAGCCATTTACCTGTGTACTTTTGCATCCATTCTCTTAAAACAATTAATGCATTATTGATAACCCCACTTCAGAGAAAAAATTGATGTCATGCTCTTTTGTCAATTTTGTTTTTAATTAATGGTGGGTTTGAGAAAAATGTTTTAGAAACTGCTGCATGGTTTCAAAGCCATCTTTTGTGTATTGTTTCTCCATGATCTAAGAGTCACGGAGTGCAATTATCTGTAAGACATCAGACTGGGTGATCACAGGAGTCTTGTCTAGCCCTGAAATCATCTTTGTGGGGTGAAATTATCCATCTTCTTTCAGAGACAGCATTATGGACTCACATCATCCCCTAAGTAAATTGCCATCCTGAGCAGCACAGCCGTGCAGCCCAGCATAGGAGCTGACCAGTGGGTTATCAGGCCGGCTTCACGTGCCAGTTTTGTGCACAGGGGCATCACTTATGTACCTCTTAGTTTCATGCTGGGAATAAGAGAGTCAAAGAGTAGAACAATAATTGAAGGAGGAACAATGGCATTTCTAACAAGAATACAAATCCTGTTATGCTCTAACTGGGCTGGGTCACCATTTATTCAAATACACAAACTCCCAGGAACCGCCAGATTGGATCAAACCCAAAGCCCAGCTGATTTCCAGCAGTGGGCAGAATCAGAAATACCAGTGGAAGGGTTAAGACCTGTGCTGTAAACAGATAACAGTGATGATCACATACTCCCATGACCACCTACAGTATGTCTTCTGCTGAGCTGTAATTGAACAATTTATGTCCTGGAGCACAACACTGGGTAATTGTTTCGAAGCGTTTTCTGATGTTGATGGTAGATTTGGATAGTCTTGGTACGGAGATAAATGAGGAACCACATGAAGACTTAACATGATGCATGTTCAATACAATTCCACTGACTGGGCAGGTTGCTGTGCAAGAGTAGTGGGAGGGCAAAGAGGGGGCACCAAGTATTGTGTGTTCACAGGGACTGCTCCTAAAGAGCATAACTTCAAGTAGAAAATGCTCAGTATTGCTGCTTTGCTAGTGACAATGAATAGATATTGTTGGCAGGACTATACGGAAGATTTCCTATTTATGTACAGGGATATGGGTATGCCTTGCACTACAGATGTTGGATACTGTCTTACAGCTCAAATGAACATGTGCCTTAGATAGTGTTTACTCACAAGCTCTTCCATACCACAGTGAAAATGAAATGGTTTAACTGCTCAAAATACTATGCTAGTGATTTGAAAGCAAAGAAAATGCTGCTTGGTGAGCTGATTCTTTTTCTGCTCTGGAAAAGGGCTCATTTCTTGGAAGAGCAGGGATTAAGTCAGCTCTTCAAACTTCGAATTGATTATATCCACACACCAGAGGCACACGGTGGGAAGGGTAGGAGACAAAAATGCTTTTTCTCTCCAAACAAAACCAAATGCTAACAAAAATATGTAGACCTGTTCTAAGGAAAATGCTCACCAAAGGAGTTTGGAAGCATGTGATACAATTAAGAAAAAAACAAATTCCTCTATAAAAAGAGTTTATCATTGTAATGCCTTTCAGACAAGTATAACTGAGTTGAATTAGCTTTGATGTGAAGTTGGAATAAGAAGCATTTACCTTAAGTGCCATAAACTTGCATGTGGAGAAGAGAGAGTCATGCAGTTGGAGATTTCCAGCACTTTTGTAATGCAGTATTGGGAAGAGCAACATAAGGAAATTCACAGCTTTGACAATTCCCCCATGCAGAAAATGCACGCTTGACTCATACATCCTATTTTACATTGTCTGAAAGAAAGCAACACTTAATCTTGATAGTATTAAAAATGTGGGATCTCTTGAAATGGCAGAAGCACCTATAGATAGATCTAATACTGTTATTGTAACTGAAAAGAAAAAATAATATTACATGTGGAGGTCTGCATTTTCATAAGGCCATAAAATGTTAAAAAAATCAAGATTATTAGAAACTTGAAGAAAGGACAGCCAAGGAGAGAGAGGGAAAACTGTTCTGTGTGATATTGAGTTCAGGACATGCATTTTAGCAGTGTCGTGCCACATGATTCAAGTGCTAAACTAGTAAATGTTAATATAATATTAGGAAATTATAATGATGAATATAGCTGGATACCATCTGGTATTAACTCACTTCCCAGGGCATTTAAAATTCTGATTGCACAGTTCTTTGTAGGATTACTGGGTTGGAAAGCTGTAGTGAGGAATGTTGCAATTTGTCTGGTGCTAGGATTACTGAAAAGTCAGCCAGTGCTGACTTTTGATGGTAAATACCTCCTTTTTTTCCCACCCTCCTTTAAATAAATAACAAATTTTAGGGAAAGAGTGTTGGGTTTTTGTCTGTTTTTTTTTTTTTCTGAAATCTTGGTAGGGAGGGATGTTGTGGTTTTGATTTTTTTTGACAGTTGGGTTAGTTGTTTTTTTTGTTGTTGTTTTGGGGGTTGTGTGTGTCTTTTTTAATGATGGTGCTTTCTGGATGCTGCAGCTCTGAAGTCTCAGTCTCATTCTTTGTAATCAAAATTGGTCTCAAGAAGCCAGGCTGCGTTTACTGTGCTACACCATCCTCAGACCTTGCATTGCAATGGGTTTTTTTCTCCCTCAGAGACAGAGCTTACCAGATCTATGGGAGGGAATCAGTATGTGAGAAACACTAACTGCACCTCTCAAACTACTGTTTCTAACTAGGCAACTTCCAGTTTTAGAGACAATTTTTCTGAGAATAAATTTGCTTTGCATACCCCTAATAAACTTTTTTCAAAAATAAACAAACCACTTTTTCATTCATAAATGATCCTTTATTTTAAAGAAACTGCTGGAAAACATTGTGTGTCTTAGGCCAGTGACAGAAGAGATAAAAATCATAAGAAGTAGTTGGGTGAATATGAGTAGCCAAAACTTAAGTCAATTGAATTTTTTAAGTTACTGAGAAATAACAGACACAGAAGATACTGGGATTGCAAGAAAAGTGTTAGGTTTGCTGTGCAGAAAGTCAACAGAAATAGCTTCAGTGCCTCAGTGCCCCATATATATTATGCCTTATTAAGATAAAATAAGATTTTAAAGCACATCTGCTAGCGATGTAAAATTTCATACAATAAAAGAGGTATCTGGTAGCTTGAGTGCAGTTCTTCATCCTTGAGCTTGTGTTAGACATTTCCATCTGCAGATGTTGAAATTCTCTTTGAGAACTATTTATTGTGGTTACAAAACATATGTTTCTGTCTTAACCAATAACCTTCTGTGAGTGTTTTTTGGGGGGGAATTCTCTTTGTTTTTGATAGTTTATATTTGCTTAACTTTTACATGGTTTTTTCATTTCCATGCTTTCTTTCTCAAACCATAATCTTTATGTCTTTCCTGCCTATTACTGCCACACATGGATTTACTACGTTATATCAGTATTTTTTATTTACATATTACTGAGTGAATCACCTGTGAAATAGAAATTTTGTCCATCCTCAGCCCTTTGGGATTCTTTGAGAACTTGTGATTTCACTGTTAATGTCAGGGGGTTTGTACCTTAAAATTCAATGTTGATTTGTCATAAATTGATGCTACGATGAGAACAGGGTGGCTGTGATGCAGAGCAGCTCTCTCTTCTGGTAGTGTAAATGGCCACTGGAGCCCCAGCTGCCTTAATGAAGCTGATACGTGTGGTTCAGAGGACTGGCAAGGGCTCCCACGATCCTCTTCCCGGCAGTTACCTTCAGGCAAAATGAAGGTGCATCTCAGCTTCACATTGTTCTGATAAAACACAAACCTGAGATTTTTAGAGGCCAGTAGGGGATTGGAGTGCCTTTCTTCTTAAGCACCTCTCTAAATGCATCAATGGGAGGAGAGCTTGAAATTTGGAAGGAGAGACTGAAAAAAAAATTGTGAATGCTTTTGTAATTAAGTCTTCACTCTCCGTTTATTGCTCCCTGCACACAGAGATTTTCTGCTCTTACCCTTAAAGAACCTCTCATTAGCTCTCTTTGTGCATGCTTTTCAAGAATACACAGCAGAGGAAGAGCAGCCAAGGTGTGGGCATCACAGACGGGGCAAATGTCAAAATATGTTCCTCTGGGAAAACACTAATTTGAGTAAAAGGCTCAGGTGATCAGACTGATTGACTTCCTCCAAGCCATTCCTTTAAGATCTCTCTGTTCTGTGTGTATTGCAGGACACAGTCCAATTGTCCCACTGGTTTTCCCTTGCAATTTATTTCTTTCACCAGTCTGTGGTCTGTCCAGCACTCAGTTTTTTCCTGCCCACCCAGAGCCGGCCACCCTGGATGCATGTATGCTGTCTGAATGTGTTATGTGCCAGCAGGTCAGATGCTCAAACACCATAGTTCAAGATAACTCCTCTCTGGGGTCATTGCTGTGTTCTCACCACCACCATGACAATGAGACTGAGGCAGGGTGCAGACAGGTTCTCCTGAACTGACTCCACCTGCAAGGATCTGCCTGCTCTGTCCCCCGGGACAAAGGCACATTGGTCAACTTATCCGCGACAGACACTCAACAGAAAGAGTTTTTGGCAGTCTCTTTCACATGCTCTTGTCTGCTATGGCACATGTTCTCACTTTTTGTCCTAAGCATGCTTCTTCTGTCCTGTGTAGCTTTAGAAACAAGGGGTTGCTTAGCTATTTGATAAATTTCAGCATTTGTTTTAAGCCTGTTTCACTTAACGCCTAGTGTTTTTTTTCCCAAGACACTGGTTTTCAAGAGAATTTAGGCACTTGTCTGTATTGCTGGTGGTTTTTCTGTAACTTTTAGTGGAGCTAAAGTGACTGTGATTCGCTCTCCCTTCCTTCTGTCCCCACTGATCCCTTCTCAATCCTAATGCTTTTGCTTTCCTATGGAGAAGTGATAAATGGCCCAGAGTGGAGTTTGATGAGGTCAGATGTTACTGTCGGCTGTAAATCCTTCCTGCTTGTTGGTTCAGCAGCAGTCTCTGGCCTTGGACTTTTATGGTCTCCCAGTGGAGGAGGGACAGGAGGGGTATCACTGTCAGCACACCAGAGTGATTTGCAGGAGGGTTTTATTGGAAAGCTTCATGCACCTGAAGAAACTCCCCCAAGCCCCAGGAACAGAAAGAAATCATCTAATCAGCGATTTTTTTTCCTGTAGGTAGAGCTCTCCCTCTTACACAACACTGGCCTGCCCGCTCCTTGTGGGGCAAAAAGTCAAGCAGTGCCTCAGGATTAAATGATCTGTCACCACAGACAGCTGAGATACAGATATAGGTGTACAGAGATACTTTCTGGGATAACAGTTGTAGCCATTTCTGAATCAGTAATGTATTTACTTTGGTTGACATCCAAGAACAAGCAAGCTGTGAATAGGCTTTTTGTTTGTTTGTTTGTTACTAAATGTGATAGCCCACTACATGCTGCAAGGAACAAAGTGTTTGGAGACTAACTGGTGGCTACCTAAAGCTCTGCTCTCCCTAAATTTATTCTGTTGGAAGTGCTGAAAGAAAAAAGCCTGGCACTGTGGGTATGGCAAAGGATGGCTACATGAACTTACTCCCAAGTTCTTGTGCCACCGCTGCATGTAACCTAAAGAAATAGGAAGAAATTAATGGACACTTTAAAATGTAGCTCTACCTGTGTCCTGGAAAGGCTCAGAGTCAGCCTGAAATTCTGCATGAATTAGAATATGCAAGTATGTATGGCAGGGGAAAATGCTTCCCTAAAATTCAGCAAAATTAGTGTTGCCATTAGCTTGGCATAATCAGTGCCACTTAATCTTCCCAGACATTGCTATCATCAAATGTATCACAAATTTTTAAATGTAGTTAGACAACACTTGAACAGAAAATGAAGCATATCCATTAGTGGGTGGGGCAGAAATTTATTCTCTGTGCAAGTATTTGTTTATAATTAGGCAAAAGAGAAGAAAACACGCCTTTAATGATTTTTTTTTTAGTGATAAAAATCAAGACATACCAGATAACAAACACTTGCTCAGAAACAGCTTTATTCTGAAATTAGTCAATTAAAGAGACCAAATATACAGCACCACAACAGAGGAGCTGTTCAAAATAAAGCATTGCTCTCCATTCCTCATGCATTTTAGCTTTGATATTGGTAACACCTTTTGGGTAAGATTAAAACTCTTCTGACTGCTTTCTGGTTTGGTTGTTTGTTTTTTGGGTTTGTTTTTTTTGTGATGTCCTTAATATTCAAGGAGGAGAATCATTAGAAGATCGACATAAAAAAATTATGTTTGTTTATTGGATTGTTGCAAGGTGTTGATGTTTTCTACCTTCTCTGACTTGTCTCTTTAAACCTGCAGGATCATACAAAGGAACATGAATAGCAGAATTTGCCTCCAGAACTTTTCATTATTAATGATGCTCTATGACTAAATTGGAAATCTGCTACTGTACCCCAAGGGGGTGATTAATTTAGCAGACTAGGAGTTTTGATTAAAAGGGAATGAAATGTCTGACACATAGTCTATTTATCAGTTATTATGATATTAAAACACTCTAATCATTGTGGTGCCTAAATTAAGGCTTCACAGCCTAAATGTCACTTCATAGTGTTCTCTTAGATCTGTCTGTGTGATACAAGTTTATTATCAATGGGTGCATGAGAATATAAGCGTATGTAGTGGTCTTTGATAAGAACTAAGCAGTCTGGTAAGATCTCTGCTCTTTGCCCCTCTCTCATTTAAAGAGGAGATGAGAGAAGATTTTATAGATGTGATTTGTACAAGCAATGCATGCAGGACAAGATGAAGTTATTTATGATGTCCCTAAGGATTATGACACAAACTTTGTAAAACTGGATTAAGCCTAAAGGACACAGAAAAACATCTAAGGATGTCTAAGGATTTAAGTCTAAACCAGTTCCTTCCAGAAACCACATGTGCTCTGAGATATTACACTCTCTGAGAGGTGAAATCCATATCCTTAAATTAAAGATCAGGGCAGAAATCGGCAGTGATCAGGAATGGTAATCAGTGAGTGCTAAGTGTGTGGCTGAAGCCATCTGCAGACAAGTAGGAGGCAGGGGTAGTAGATTCTGTGTTGCTATGTAAGTGCCCAAGAAATAGCTTCAAGCCACAGTATTGACACACCAGCCTTGCAATCCTCAGAGAGAAAGGAGGGAAAGCCAAGGAGCACAGTGTGAGGAGAGGCAGTCAAGTAGTGGTGGAGGAGTGGTGCTTTGTGTTCATGAAGGCTTGGAACCAAATCAGATCCCTAAACTAGCCATGTCAGCAACTCAGATATAAGTTTTAGGCGTCAACAGGAAAAATGCTACATTAGGACTAAATTATCCATTGATCTGAGAAAACAAACAAAAAAACCCAAACCAATCAAACAATCAAAAAAAACCCCAAAAACCTCAAAGAAACTGAAATGGCTGAACGTCAGGTAAAACATACTAAAAGCAAGACGGTATTTTTCAAGTAGCTGGGGCTTGACAAAGGAGGAAAGTAGATAGGCTCATAAACCCAGGCATTTTATAGGGGAAAATTCAACAAGAAAAGCCAAAATAGTTGGAGAAACTCACAGAAATCACAAAAATTCCCTAAAGTCCTGTGTCAAACATGTGAAGCAGGAAGCTTGTTGGAATCTGTAGGTTCAGTAAACAATAAACATGCAGAAAGAGTGTTCAGAAAAATTAAAAGTTTTGTGATTTTGCTGTGGAGGAACATGGAGAAGTTCCCACAGAATAATTCCTCTCCTATCAAATGTCAGGGATGAAATAGTTCATGTGGTAACCATATCAACCCCTAGCTTGAGTTCTGGTACCAGAGGATAAGGACCAGTATAACACAAATTTTTAAACTGTTTCCTGAGAGAATCCCATAATAAATACATTGATAGAAGCTCAAATAATAACAGAATAATAACAGAATGAATGGGAGCATCAATAAATATCATAGTGGCAAAAAGCCAGACAGGGTTTTGAGATTAAAAGTCATGATTTACTAATCAGTTGGGTAGCACTGGGAGAGTGAATGTGTGAGCAGGGCAGCACTCCTACCCCTTTCCTCAGGTTAGCCTGGGCACAGATCCAGGAGCTGGGCTTGCTTTGATCTCCAAACTGTCCTGCAGTGCATTGATGTATCTCCCAATCTGAAGACAGGCGCAGAAATGAGTACCTTACGAAAAAAAGACCCAGAACTGTAAATAATAATCATTTGGAGCTGCCTGGAGATTAGTATGTGTTTTTAAGAGGACTAGGATGTGAAATAAAAGTGAGGTAACTACAGGGGATAAAATCAGATTTTAAAAGACGTATTATCAGAGAAAACAGCATTTTGCAAACAATACTTTTAAAGAAATGAGGGATCAAGGGGAACATGGCCTCTGAATTAGTGGCAGATATGGGAAAAGGAATTCTCATCAGTCTCTCCTTTAAGGATTCATTCTCCCCTTAGCTGAAAACCAAAGGACATCTGTGGGAGTAAGAGATGTTAAGCACAGGTTTTGTTTGTAAAGAAAACAAGCAGAAAACTGGCAGAAGATAAACACTTCCCTAAAAAAAAAAAGGAATGTAATCCAAACCCCAGAAAGCACCCGGCACAAATGGGAAGGGCAGCACTTGCCTCCCCTCGGCGGGCGCAGGCTGGCTTGCTGCCCGCTGCTGGAGCCGCTGCAGACGAGGATGCGCGAGAGGCAGCCTGGATGCTCTGCCCCCTCCCTCCCCGTCCCCCGGGCCTCGGCAGCTGATTGCGGCTGCATGAGAATAACGAGGACATTGCTCTGGATGCGACGCCGCCTCAGCTGGGTCTTTAGGAAAGCTCTCTACAGCTATTCTCCCGAGTCCTGCAATAATCTGCAGCCCGAGTAGACAGTGCTGGTGGGCTCAGCATTTTCCCCTCTTTTATTTGCCTGTTGAGAGAAAATGCTGCCACTATTTCTGTGGTTTCTTTTAAAATGATGGAAAGCAGTAACACATTGAAACAAGGGGTCAACATTCCCTGTCAGGATAAGGGTGAGAGAAATTATGCAGAGAGCAGGTAGTTTCACATCACCTACTCCTGCTTAGTTATACCAAAGTGAAATTACATCACTGGACTGTGCCCTGCAGAGGATTCCTGGTCAGCAGCCAGATCATTGGACAGTGACCCCTAGGCTGTCCCATTCCTGTTGGGACAGTTTGAATACTCTGTGACAGCAGGCTGCTGTCATCCCTGCCCCTCTGCTGGGGTTTGTATAGAGGAATTTGGTTAGTGGTGTCTCAGCTACTGGACTTGCAGCCTTTATGGTAACTTAAACCACCAGGGATTGTGATGCCATGGAAATTCCTAAGTGAGAATCTTTGGTCTGTAGCCTCCTGGGAATCTGATCAGAGGATTGGGATGGTCCCATTTGTTGATAAAATTAATGCAATTTATCTTGTACAATGACTTTCCGTTCTTTCAGTGGGATTTTGCACAGAAACCTAAGGCAGTGTGCGAGTGAGGCAGAAAAGTGCTCAACCTGGTAAAAGCCTGGGGTTAGCCAATACATGGAAATAGAAGGAATTTCTACATTTCTGTGAGAACACTGAATTTTATGTGATCTTTTTCAATATCTTCAATTCATTGTTCTGGGTGTTGATTTAGTGACCTGGAGCTTTCCAAGGTGAAAATTGTTAGAGAGAAAAAAACCTATCCATGAGTTAGTGATAGAAATATTGCTAGCCTTTTATCTGCTTTCCTGCTTTGATTTCTCTAGAGCTTACCTGAGCTGTCTGTCATCCAAAGAACATTTTTATACCTGTGCCAATAAGCAGTGGAGTGTTCATGAAGGGCACAGCACAGTGGCAGTCTGTGAGGGATGCAGTGAAAGGCTTTCATTTAACACCACCGTACATGGCAAACCCAATTTTCAGCTGTATGTATCAGCATGGCAAGTCTTCTTGTTCCCAGTCAGCATGCTACAGGGTAATTCAGAATACAGCTTATTGCAGGCTTTGGTTTCTCTTCCAAGATTCATTCCTTTTCATCCCTTTCTGTGCCAAGTATAATAAACAGAACAGGAGCTGAAGGCAGTTTGGCTGGGGAAACAACATTCAATAATTAAAAAAAAAGAAAAACTTAACAACAAAAACCAGCCCCAAAGAAAACAAAACAGAACAAAAAGGCTGGTCAGTAAAAGAGGTAGAAAGACATCTTTGCTGACAGAGGAAGAGGGAAAGTAGAAAAAGGAAAAGACACATCTGAGCTGTTCCTCCTGCCCTTCTCAACCAGCCTGAATGGAGACTGAATAACATAGTATGGAGATCTCACCATTTCCTATCCAGGCAGGCTGTGCTTTTCCGGTGCTCCCTTATTACTGTCAACCCATTGAAATCAGAATGGCTGAGAGCAGAGTGTCCCTGGATAGCCCTTCTCCCGAGGAGTGAGGACACCAGCTAGGTGGGAGGTTAGAGTGCAACGTGAATGCTCTGGTCTTGAGTGTCCTTATGAAAATGAATATTGCCATTTGGCCCTTAATACCTTAAGCAGCCTGGAGAGAGCTCCGGAGAGCTGGAATATGTTGGGGGGAAAATGGAAAAAAACACCAAGCCAATGAAAGAAAGGCACACTGGTTCTGCTTTCTTTGTGTGCTTAAATCTTTTGTGTACATAGAAATGCAGATATATGAGCTCTTTAAATGCTGCACTTCTATCAGCTCCTTCCCTAGTGTTGAGTGTGAAGAATCTCATAACTGCCAGGCACTCCTTTTGACATGGGGAGGATCATCACTGGGATTGAATCCAAATGCTAACTATTACAGATGAGCACTGCTGTAATAACAAATTATCTTGTATCTTCTTACAGTGATATTCTTGTCTGTGCTTTTCTGGGTATTATGGAACAAGAGAATCACATAAATAAACAGTGTAGCTGATAAACTTTAGCAATTCCTGTGTTTCCATGTTTTATCTGGACTACTGTGGTTTGGTACTACTCCTTGGAAAGGGCTGAATAGTGTTTGGTGCCTGGTTAGGGACCTGGCTCTGTTTCCTAATACCTGTTGGCAGTTTCCTGTGGGAATCTGGACTGTGCAGTGGAATCACTCAGAGTGCTGAGGGTTCCTGCTAGGCCAGTCAGTTGGGATAATTTGCTGCCTGTGACCTCATTAAAACAGCCTGATTGGGGCTGCTAATCACATAAATAAAGAATTAAATCATAGCATTAACCTTCTACAGGGAAACCTGCCCTGGCAACACTGACAGAATTAGATCTATTAATTATTTAGAGGGTCATTTGATAGAAATGTATATAGATGGCAGATTATGAGCACTTGAAGCAATAAGTTAACCATAAATTTTTGTTCTGATAAGAATATTTTCAGATTTTCCTCTTAATCTCCCAAACTAAAAGCTACCTTGCATTTTTTTTTCACTAGGACTGTATCATTATATATCATTTACTGTATGTATATAAATTAAAAATACAATGCTCCAGCATCAAGGATTTCTGTGCTTCTTTTGGCTCTTGAGGCTCCTTTTTTATTAGAAATTCTTCCTGTGCAAACAGTTTCCATAGCTAAATTCAGGGCCAATTTCACGCTTTCCATGATGCTTGTAGCTTCTTTGGTCTCCAGGGTGTTCAGAGGACCTGAGAACATTTCCTGTCCACTCCTGAACTAAAAGTCACTGTGCAGGAAATCTGTCTCACCAGTGCTGTGAACTGCCAGGATGCTTTCTGCAGCGGTCCTCTACTGTTACCCATGGAGGTGTTAAATTCCATTAAATGTCTAACAGATTTTCCCTTCTTTTTCTGAATTTCGTGGAAGAAAATGCTCCTGAATCAGACGGGATGATGAGTTCATTGTTTTACTGATTCTACTGGGCTTGCAGGAATGACAATGGTACCAGATAGGCTTGTTTGCTGACCAGAATTTGAATGCCTGTTTGCAGATAACACACAAAAGATTTGGGCATGTGGAGTGGAGGAGGGTGGGGAGACTGGAGGGAAATCTGTCATTATTTATGGAAATATCCAGTATTCATGGAGCCATCTGCTGTGAATGATTCAAGTCTGAGAAGTGTCATAAAATGAGAAAGCATAATGTAGAAAGAAATAAAAAAACCCGACCTGAAAAAAACCTTTAAATTTGTATCACTCAGGAACCTGAACCAGGGAATATATAACCTCAGACTCACTCTCTCTAAAAGATGCTTTGTAAATTTTCCTGCCAGATTGAGAGATAAAGATAGATGATATTTCTCAGGTTCCTTTCCTCACCCTTCTTGGAACAATTAATTCCATTTGTTCATTTCCAGCCCTTTAATTATTGATCACATCGTTTCCTTTCTTTCTTTCTTTTTTCCTCACTGTTCTGGGCTACAAGGCAAGGGATGAAGTTTAAAAACAAAAGGTGTTTAGGAGACTGCTTAAACCATGAAGCATTGAGAAGATCTTTACCATAGCCACAGTTTTCTCACTGGTAGTGAAGCCCCACTTTTTTTGTCAGAATTTTATCAATACTAAGAAATTTTATTAAGGGCAGGACCTTCATAGCACTTCTCTGGAGAGAGGATGGTCTGCTTCCCTGTACTGTGCTCTCTCAGTTCAGATCATTAATTTATTGATTTGCTCATGATGTTCTGCAAAAAGTGAATATAAACAAATAGTGGAGAAATTGAGGCAAAAAAAGAGGAAATTATTTGCACTGCTGCACCAAAGGCTTCTGAGAAAATCAGTAATAGAATGTATCTTTCCCAGTTATTTATCCTCCTGGTCCAAGTCCTTGCTTTGGGAGCAGCTGGGAATCCCTTTGAACCATTTTTTATCTTTCCTGCTTCCATGTATTTTGGTTACAGTTATAGTGGCACATCACATTACCAGCAGATGCTGTTGTGTGGCTGGGTGTGATTGTCTTGCTGTATCTCTTTTCATCTCTACCACCTTATTTTCTGTCTACTCATTACCCCTTGCTGAAAAAAAGCTGATTNCCACCTTATTTTCTGTCTACTCATTACCCCTTGCTGAAAAAAAGCTGATTTACCAGAACAATGGCGTGTTAGCACAGAAATTCATCTTCAGCCTTATTTCCTCTCCTATAGTGTCACAGTCCAGGACTATGAATTTTAAAATCTCCTTATTATTGAATTGGCTTTTAAAAACACTTCCTTATCTTTAATTTACTCAGTCGTTCATACTGGATTTTCTTGACATCCTGCAATGTCAAATTCTTGTTCACTGTGCAGGGCTGTCTTTCTTCTTCCACTGTTCCAACTTCATGCCTTAAAAATCGCATCTCCATCCCAGCAAGGCACATAAGG
>WAAG01002088.1:1580-23463 GCA_013390105.1 Tichodroma muraria | reverse complement strand
TCCTGTTAAGAGTACCTTGGACCTTCCTAAAGTTTTGCCTGTAGGAAACATTTTATAAATGATGAATCTGCAAATTCTGTAGAAAAGAGCAGTTGGTGAGTAGTCTCATGACTACTCACCTACAGTTGGTCAGTAAGTCTCATGACTTGGTGCCTCTTCTCTTTTCAAACCTTTGTATGGACATAATGTGTAGTCTTGTGAGCATGCATCCATGGCCTTCAGCAGCATCCCCTAGAAAGAGTAATTATTATATTTAGGCACCTGGGAAGCAATTAGCTGCTGCCCTGAATGAGCAGTAAAGAATCTCATGTTACTGGTCAGTAGGTCTGAAGGCTTCTTCACCTGTTTCCATTCTTGGAAATTAAATCTCTGTCCACAAGATCTGTAAAGGGAGGGGACATCTTTTATTCTGCATCTTCATAACCTACAGGAGGAAAATAAGGAGCAGAGGAGTTTCTTGCTCCCTTGCAAGAGCTTGCCTTCCAAGCTGTAGTCTCAGCCAGTGCACATATATTTTCATTCATTTGTAAAAGGTAATTTCTACTAATGAACTTCCTCAGAAATTTCCCTCTTGTTTACCATGTAGGCCCATGAGATTAAAATCCTTGTGCATGGCATGAAAGATGGGACCTGCTTTAATTGTAATGTGTTGTTTGCTGACCATTAAATAAAGATGAAATAAATTGTCCATTTCCTGTCTCCAAGGCTGGTTGTTTGAGCATATTACTCATCTGGGGAGAGTGCACTGTGTTGCCAAGACTGAGAGCACATACATTTATCATTAGTAACAGCACAGGGATGAGTTGCTTTCCCATAGCCTTGTCTTTTGTTTGTGAGATTAACTTGTTTTCATCATTGTGAATTCAATGTTATGGAACAATTCCATACTCAGTCGTTTAAAAGCTGAATATGGTTTTCCCTCATGTAGAATGCAAGTTCCTGTCCTGAGCAGTATACTTTCGAGATTTTACAGTTGTTATTTACTACTGAAATGTTGTATCAAGCCTAAACACAGGGAGAGGCAAAATCTTTTCACCATGGAAGTAGGTGCATGCTCTCTCTGCTCTCTTCAGTTGGCTCTATTTTGTTTGCCAGTGAGAATATTACCTCTGCAGAGTTTATGGACTCAGGAACCCTTAATCCAAAATCTGACATTGACATAAACCCTAAATCAAAGGCATTTGGTATTTGGAGGTGTGGAGTGTTTTTAATCTCCTCTGATCCTTGCCCCTACTGTGAAGTCTCTTTGGGTATCAAATGTGGATTGAAATGCATGTTATTGTTAACCCTATGGCTTTTAATGGTGGTAGGTTTGTTACCTGCAATGACAGGATGGAGAGAAGAGACAAAGGAGTGATGCAAATGAGTGATCAATTATTCTGTCTAGTATGGAGTCATGATGTAGGCTTTGCTTTGTTCAATGCCTAAGGAGATTCCATGGAGACTTCTTAAAAGTGAGGTATAGGCAGATGCAGGTGAAAAGAAGTGAGGAGAGCTTCACTACAGTCTTTTGGCATTGGAGTCAGAGTTTGTCCTCTGACTTGCAGCTGGAGCTCCTGCAGAAGCCAGGTTCCAAAGGCACTGGTGGTTTTGATCCGTGTGCCCCTACCAGCCGTGCTGCTGTGAATCCATGGCAGCCAGAGGTCATTTTTAGCCTCGTATCTCCAAAGAGGCCCTTGGGGAGCATGTTGCCTTTCTCTCAGCTGCTTCAAAGAAGAGGACTTGTGTCTTTTAGGTGCTTGTGCCCATCTTGCTACAGGTTCCACACTTCCTAGCACCTCCTGGTTTCTCTGTGACAGAGGAAAGAGGAGTCCCTTGGAGGTAGTGATTCTTCTATTCCCAGTCTCACGGAGCACAGTGCAAACTGCTGGTGACACAGGAGAGAAAGCCCATCTTCAAAGTGAGGAGGCAATGCAGAGGCTGCCTTGAGTGTGGATGGCCTCACACCAATTATCACACCACTGGACAATGAATATTGTATTTATTTCTGTGTAACAAAGGATCCAAATTCTTACTGCTTAGGGGGAAAAGGTTGGAGAAGCTCCAGGGCACTATGTGCAAGGAAATAAAAAATCAGTTGTAAATTATTACAACCCACTGGAAAAAAAGAAAAAAAAAAACAACCCAGACTATTGTATTTTATTACAGTGCTAAATCAAGAAGAAAGAATGTAGGTGATTTGTCAAGGTGGAATCCACATTCCTTACAACATCAAAATTTTCTTTCATTAGAATGTCAGTATTCTGATTTTGCTTTTATTAATAAGGCTTTATGCAAATGAACCCCCCAAAGTGCTAGCTCCTGCTCACAAGAAATCCTATCTGTATGGAAGTGGAGTAGTTATGTAATTCTCTTTTTCAAGGTGAACACAATTAAATGTAAAAATCCTAGCAGACCCAAGGCCCTCAAATCTCTTTATATAGCCACAGTGATAACTGAACTTAATGCTCTGACAGACTTTCATCTGTGCTGTTGAAAGACAGCACTAAGGCAAACACAAGCATACACAGCTGATCACAAACAGCAAAACAAAAGTTGAACTGATATATTCAACAAAAGTTTTGTCCAAAATCAGGTGATGGGCAATTGCAAGCATAGAAAAAACATGGTTCTAAAACACTTTAATGTCAGCTGTACGATCAATATTTTTCATACATTATATGTCTATAAATAGACATTATATGTCTGTAAAATAGTCTATACTATTTTATTGCACTTTCTGTTTTTGTTAATTCACAGCTGTCCATAATGCTTTGGAACACCTGCAGCAGACACTCACTCATTTGTAAGGAAGATTGCCTCAGTGATTGCAGCTGCATGGGAAGGAGAGGAGAGGGGGCAAGGTGTGGGCAGCAATGGGAATCTCTTTGTAGCTGAGTTTGGGAAGAGAAAGAAAAGATTTCGTGGAAGCTTTCATGTTGCTTGGTTCTGAAGCATGCTGAAATGTAATGTTCTAGGTACAATATAGTATAATACTGGACGGGTGGTAAACAAGTGTGGAGAGGGTATGATCTGTGTGGCTGATGCCTGGAGGAGAGACAGACCAACTGCACCATAGAAGTAACCCAGAAGGTGCTGAGCCTGAAGAAGTGTTAAGGCTTCCTGGGGGTCCCTTCAGAGCCTTACTGAGAATACCACAGCCACTGGAAGAACCAAAGGCCTGTGGGGAAGGGGTACCAGAAGGTTCTTTGGAGCTAAACCTCTTCAAGATGTTTAAAATCTATAGCTAAAACCTCTTCAAGAACTGGTATATTGTTTTTTCATTAAAAATAGTTGACTGTTGAGGTCCTGGAAGCATAAATACAATGCAGGGGCTGGGATGGCTCAATCCAGATTCTGTGTGGGAGAAAGACTCCAGGGCATGCCAGACCGTCATTTAGAGTGTGGTTTCCACAGGTTGTGGATATTGTGTTTTATATTTGTTCTCTTTCCCCTCCTTCCCTAAAAACAAGGACTAGAATGTGAAAATAAGTAGATTTTAATAAAAGTTGTAATATGTGCTAAAATTTACTGAATAGGTTCTACATAAGGGCTTCTACATAAGTAGGCAGGACTTTTCAGCCTGGAAAAGAGGTTACTGAAAAGGTTATGTGAAAGACTTAAAAAAAAGGGAAAGAAAGTGGTTAAATTCCCTCCTATTCATTAGAAACACTGAACGGCATCAAAAAGTATTAGCAGGCAGTGAGTTCAAAACAAACAAAAGGAGGTGTTTCTTTACCCAGGTAGTGAGAAACGTGCATTGCTTAAAATGCTGATCTGTCTCTTTTATGAGAGTAATTCATGGCAGGAAAATTCACCGAGGGCTGTTGAGTATAAGGGCATTGCCTCTGGCTCTGAAAGTCCTTGAGCTGCAGAATCTGCAAGCCTGGAGGAATGATCTGGAGAAGGGTCTGTAACAGACTTGCTCTGTTCTTCTTTGGATGGCCAGATGGGAAACCAGGGGGTCTTTGACATGACCCAATAAATTCCTAATTTTGATCTTACAGTTCAGGAAGAGCTTCTATCCTGCTGCATCTGTTTCAAAGATTCATCTGTAGGAGGGGTTTTATCTTGAAACCTTTTCAAATATCTTCCTGTTTTTACACATGCACATTGCTGCTTGCTGGTTTAGCCATATGGATTGCACACTGCTGTGGCTGTGGCCTGGGAGACTGGTGAGCACAAAGGAACAAAATCCAGTGCTTATGCTTTTAAAGTATGTTTAGAGTACATTTTAAAGCACCCTTTTTTCCTTATTGTCTCTTTTTATTCCTCCCAATCACAAACCCACAGCCATACACTGTTGAGCTAAGTGCACTGGGTTTAATTGTCTGTGTTTGTGCTAGGGGAAGCCATGGAAAGGTAAAGATAGCATAAGCTGCCATGGGAAATTCTTGGGTCCAGTGTTTTCCAGAGAGTATTGCAAGGACTGTCAGCCCCTGATACGAAGATAGCCACTTCAGAGATGCTCTAATTTGTGCTTATCTTTCTACAGGCTTTGAAAAACAAGTAACAGGAGAGCAGCACACTCCAATTATGCCCTTGATGCACTCCTTATCCTGAGGACCATAAGCATGACAGCCTTTATTCTCTTTGCTCTTGCGCCTGCTTCTTAAGAAGGCACAGCAAAAGGGAGAGAGGGAGGAAGGGAGGGGAGACCTACACAGGTAGCAGAAGAGTGATTTCTCCTGGTTTTAAATACCTTTGGGATTTTTCTTCTTGGATTTTCATATTTCTAAAAATGCAGCATCTTACTGGTTAGCTCACTTAGTTTGTCAGAGTAGAGTGAAATTTCTAGCATAATGGAGAATCAAGGCTGCTAGACTGCTGCAGGCAAATTGGTCAAGAAGATTTCCAGAGCTGCTTTGTCTTGTCATTTGGAATTCCTCCATTCTCCCCATCATCAATTCATCCTCTACATCCCACATCCTCTTTTCTATTTCACATCAGCAAAATGAACAAGACATAACATTCTCACCAAAATAAGATATCAGCTGGGGACTGACTGATACGTGATTTCCCTCCTCACCACCTTCTCTTTCACTCTCAGAAATATTTATGCTTTCATTCCTCCCCAGCCTGCCAGGAGCAGCCACTAAGGCATTTGACTTTAAGTGATGAGTCTGTAGCTAGGGAGGGCGAGAGGGTGGTCTCCTAAGCATGGCTGGGAGTTATTAGTGCAGGTTAATTACTAGGGGAATTTATGTGGCAAGCATCAATCAAGGCTTAGACACATCAGATTCTGCTGTATAAACTGGCCTGTGCCCAAACTGCATAAGATGGCTTTTGTCTTAATATTGTTACTGTGATTTGCTAGCTGGATGTATAGTTCAAACATTTTCTGAAAATGGGAAACTGGCAAAAATCATCAAATATCCCAGGACTTTGAATGTCAGTCTGCATATCAAATGGAATAAACTTCGACTGCCTGGGGTTAGTGATAAATCATAACAATTTGCTGCTGATGGGGTAAGGTCCAGCAATGGATTACATGTTGCCTTTGCTTAGGGTTACTGAAGCATGTCAAGGAATTATGGAGCAAATGATAGTATGTGTGAGCCAGCTAGTGGGACTGAGGCAATGTTCTAGACAAAAGCAGGTTTGTAGCACTGGTATTTCCTTTATCAAACCAGAAGCTCTTTTAAATACTTGCGAACAACTGAGAATTACTCTCTTCTGGGTCTGACTTCTTGAGAAGGCCATATTTGTCAAATAAAAGTGATTGGGTGGTCCACGGTAATAAATAGTGTTTGTAACTTTTCCATACAGGATACAAAAGAACTGGAGGCAAAGAGCACTGCAAAAAATAAAACGTTTAGAGAAAAAATAGTTGGTGCCCAGGCTAAAAGTGTAACCTGGCCTCATCGTCCCCTGTCATTTCCCTTGCCTCCCACTTCACCACAAGAAGCAGCTTCCAGATGATCCCCAGCTTTCTTCTTGGGCTCTGTGGAAAGCATCTTGTTTGGCTCAAGCTTAGGGACAGTAAGAGACAGCAGGTTGGCTCTCAACCTATCCTAGACAGACAAGGGTGTGTGGGATGTGGGCTGGACTTCCTTCTTTGTTTCTTTAAGCACCTGCCCGGGTGCAGTGGCAGTGAATGTCTGTCGCCACTGAGGCCACCACAGCCGGGATGCTGAGCCAGGTGGGATTGCAGGTGGGCTTCAGCCCCTCTGGTCATGTGCTCATTGAACTGGGTGCAAACTTTGGCTGAGGGAATGCCTCTGGATTCTGAAGTAAGGTAAAATTATTTAATGACAACCAAAACCTCTTCATGAAACTCAGCGACCTGCAGCTTAACAGTCATAGTGACCAAATGTATTTTAAGAAAAAGTCTGAAGAAACTCAGACCATTAAACGTCACACAAACTCTCTCTTTAGTTGGTAAAAGCACGCTGTTTAAAACTTGTTACGGCACTTCCACGGCCACCAGATGCAGAGTGCACAGCCGTGGGCTGCTGGAAGATTCCTGAGACACACGCACGGCACCTGCGAGCTGGCGGCGATCGCTGCCTGCCCCGTGGCCGCGGGCGGGCGATAAACCCGCTGCCTTTGGGCTGCCGGGCCGTCGAGGAGCCCCGGTCCCAGCCCACGCTGCGACAGCTCCGCGGCCCGCCTGCCAGCAGCAGAGCGGAAAATCTGCTGAATGCCTGCCTGGTCCAACCGGCTTTTCCTATTAACATTCCTCCAGCGTGAACCTCGGCAAGTGCCACGTAGCTGGGGGTGGGTGAAGGCCAGGCATTGCTCGTGTGACGGGACAGCAGTGCGTGGTGGCACGGACACCCCCTGCTGCTGCTGCTGCTGCTGCTGCTGCTGGCAGGGGACGAGAGCAAAGGCGAGAGTAGGAAATCGGGCACAGGGGGAAAGCAGGGAGGAGGGAAAGCCAGGGCTATACAGTCCGCAGGTAGCTTGTATGATTAGCCTCACTGTTCCCCACCCTCGCTGCCCCAGCCAGATACTGTCACTCCTAAGGATCACACACCGGACCACACCCTGGTGCTGTGGCCTGAGGAAGACCAGCGAGAAGGGCCGAAGGCTTTTGAAACAGCCCCCATAACATAAGGGGCACCGCAGGCTGCGTGGGGAGGCACAGGGCTCTCCTCTCTGAGCTGCAGCAGGAGCAACGGGGGATGAACTGACCACCACCATTCTCCTTCTCCTTGTGCTGCCGGGCTGGGAGGTAGAGCTGGGATGGAGGGCGAGTAGGGGAAGGGTGTTTTTAAGATTTATTTTACTTCTCATTATCCTGCTCTGATTTTGTTAGTAATAAATTTGATTAATATCCCGTTTTGAGTCTGTTTTCCCTGTGATGGTATTTGGTGAGGGGTCTCATGAACCTTATATCAACTCACAAACCTTTGCTATAGTTTCTCTCCCCCGTCCACTTGTGGAGGGGAGTGAGAGAATGGCTTTGGTGGGTACCTGACATCCAGCCAGGGTCTGCAGAAGGAAAAAGAAGTGGGTATCTGTGTGGTTATCAGGGGAAAATTTCATTCCCTCAGTGACAGCCGCTCTCCTGTGGATGGAGATGAGGTTTATAGCATATGAATACTATGCAGTAAGGTCAAAGGTTGTAGATATGTTGATAAATTAGCTACAAATTTTATGGATGAATTCTTCCCAGCACCCTCCAGTTTTATGGTACAAAGATCAGTACTTCTGCTCTTGCTGGAGCAATGCAGAGTGAGCTCTGTGCATCAAGACTGACATTCCCAAATTGGCTATAATCTGCTCTCACATAAATAAATAGCATGCAGCTGTCATAAAAGCTTTCATGGATTCAGGGCAGAAAAAAAGAGAATAAAGATATGTAGCTAGCCATTAAAATACTTAATATTCAAATGAGCCTGATGTCCTATGGAGCTGACCCAGAGTGTTTTCTTATTAGGAAAAGTAAAGCCACCCAACTGGATGCTTTCTCTTCAACAAACTAAGTGGCTTATGTACCTGAACTGATGCTCTGTGGTGCCCTGAGCCTGCATGCTGAAGGTGAATCAGATACTGTCTAGAGTGTCACTGTAACACAAAGCTTCAAGTGTCATCCTCAAACCATGAATCTTTTCAACTTCCTTCAGCCAATGAATTGACTGATTCTCTCTTGTCCTGCTTTGCTCTGTGATGCACATCAATACTCTTTGTGAAATCTGTAAAAACTCCGTGGTAGGTAAGGACACACCTACAATTAATTGATCAGGTTCTAAAATATTTGAAACCCAATAGCAAATAAATAAGCTTAAGGGACTAGTCTAAAGAGAAATTATCAAGAATGCATTTGTCTCGAGGATTTTTACACGTTACAGCTGTCAATTTTGGTGGCTGTGGTTTTAGGTAGAACAAATGTGGATTCTACGTTGGTTAACATACAGTACAATACTAATGTAATACCAATTACAGATAAAAATCTGAATTAAAAACTGTGGAAAGCATGCTTTGATATTTTCTAGAAAGTAGGATTGGAATGTAATCTGAGTCTTTACAAATGCAATAGGGAATAACAGCTAATCTTGATGTTCTGGCAAATTCCTCATAGAAACAGCATTTATTTTGAAACAGCAAAGCCCTTCTGCACAGGAGTAGTCCTGCCTTCAGAAATACTGCCTACCATCTTGACAAAAGAAATCAGTGTTTGCACTCAAACACAAGACATATGACTGTTTAGTATGTCTTGAAATGAAGAGCATGTTTTCCAAAAAAAGGCTAATAGGCTCCTCTGTATAATTATTGAAATTTGGCAAATGCTTTACACAATAAGGCTGTTGTGGTCACACAGACATTTCATTTTTGCTTGCTTCTCACAGATGCCTGTTATTCAGTGATAGCTGAATTCAGACACAATACAGGCAGAATTTCTGAGTTCCTTGCTGCTCTCTGGGTTGGGTGGGTAAAACAGGAGGATCCTAAAGAAGTCTTACTGGATACAGAGGAGGTCAAACAGCAGTCAGGTGTAACATTTGCCCAGGAGGTTTCCTGAGTATCACGGGCCACATCCTCAGGTGCTGCAAATAGAGCAAATCACTGAGCTCAGTGGCCTGTGCTGGCTTTTCCTGGGATGTTCAGGTGCTGCTTTTCTGCCACTTTCTACAGCAGCTTTTTATGCATCAAAAGGCTCTGAATCAAACCTCTAAGTAGTATGTAGGATGAAAAGTACAATGAATTTAGGAGCAGCTACCCAGGAAGCTAACTTAGCAATAAGAACTTGATAATAAAGTGCTCGATGAGAAAGGGAACTGAAATTTGAGAGTAGTAACACGCCAACAATGGAGCTCAAAGGAAATGTTTGAGGCTCTCAGATGTCCCAGCTGATTTTTGATGCTGAAAAGATATCAGATAGTCAGAGCTAGCTGCACACTGGAGACTGGTGTGAAACACGCTGCAAAGTCTGTCTTCCAGCTGAAAAAACAGCCAAGCTATTACAAGGCTATCTTGCTAGCATTATGTCTTTTAATATATTTCCAGACTAGGTTTTGAAATCTCCAGAGGATCATGAGCCTCTAAGGTCATCAGGGTTTTGACCTTTCTTTTATTGCCATAGCAACCAAAGCTGTCTTTAGTGTTTAAATTAGTTAATCAATTGCAGTCCTTGATTTATGCTCATTGGCAGCAGTCATCCCTGAAAGTTATTTCTTGACTTTTTGTGCTTTTATCACAGGAGGGTATTCCCACACTCCGGTTTAATAAGACCCTTTGATAGAGGAATTCACTTCATCGTCTGAATGCAGTACCTCATATAAAGCCAACTAGTATGAATTACTATTACAGTTTTGTTTTGGTGTTTTGGGCTTTTTCTGGGCTAGAATCATCTTAATTCTGGTTTACATTCCCTTAGAAGGAGATGAGGGCCACTTAGTTGGAAAAAAGCACAGGCATTTTTTAATTGCTTCCATTTTATAGAGTGCTCCACCTTTGTGTTGTATGTGAATGAAATTACAATGTACAAATAAGTTAATCACTTCAAACAACTCTTTGAATGAATAATCTAAAAATATGAACTGTTTAACTGTCATTTTCTGATAATCCCTGATTCTTCTGATACAGCATGGAATAAAGGATTGAGGGCAAGGTCATCAACTGAAATGCCCTGAGATTCAGGACTATACATTGTTTTTACTGTGTGGGTTTGGGTATATTGCTCCAACCCTTGGCAATGTGCTTCCTTGAATTGTAACATGCAGCTAATACAGTTTGCTCATAGGGAATCAGAACATTTAAATGGTTTTCCTGTTTGAAATGGCACCTTCTTCTCTATTTCTTTTGCTGTTAAACAGATATTTCTGCAAAGGTGCAGGTGCTCAGTTCTGCCTGGCTTAAGAGAGGCATAGGCTCACAGGGATGGGAAGGGACTGCTGGAGGTCTCTAGCCCAAGCTGCTGCTCAAAACAATTTCTGCAGGTTGTTCAGGCTGTGTCCAAAGATAATGTCTTCTCTGTTTTGGCATGTGCCCACAGCTGGAGTCTGGATGTCAAAGCCAACCATATTTGGTTGAAACACTGGACACATGCTTCTTGTAATGCCTATCAACACCTATTATTCACTGGTCTTTCCAGAAAGTCACAGAGTTTGCAGTGCCAAAGCCCACATGTTGCTGAATGGTGAAAAAGTTTTCACTGATGCGGAGCGGAACGTGCTGTTTGCAGAGCGAAAAATAATCCCTGCAGTCCAGCATGGTGATTCTTTCTGTTGCCTTAAACTGGTGGCCCCTGGGGACACGTTTGTCTGGGCTGGTTTCTGACAACATGACCTCATCATTATGCTAAACCCATGTTCTTCCTGTCTCTACACAAATAGTCTTGCAATCCAAATGAGCACACTCTGTTATTTTAAAGAGTGGCTGGTACCAAAGCGAATCATTTTTCTTTTGATTAGCATTTTCAAAGGATAACCTTTGTGAATTTTCCACAGAGGCTGCTGCTTCTGTTGCACAGTGCATCTGGTTGAGTTTTAATCATTTAACAATTCTTGGCCTCAAAATGCTGTTGTTCCTGGGACTGCTTGAAAGCTGTGACATGATGGCCAGTGGGGACAATGCCTTTTTTCTGATGTGTGCTCACTGCAGAATAAGATTCATGTTTTACATCCTCTGTTTACTGCCAAGGCAGTTGCTGTTGAGGGGAAGGTGGAACCAAACAACAGGCATATTTGTAATATGCAATGGCAGCACATCTCTGAAAGGCACGGGATAAGTGCCAGCTCAGGGAATCAATAAAATTGAAATAATTTTTACATGCTTGCTTTATATGGCCTTGGACATATTTCCCCTGCAACTCCAAGAGGACTTTAATTTGTCTAAGTGTTGATGCGACTTTGACCAAGAAGTTGAGGTTTTGCCATATATATCAGGCACTATCAAGTGACCTGACAAGCACCATATTTGCAGTTTCTCTGGACCAACACTATCCATTTGCAGAGGGATTAATTAGTTATGGTGCTCAGAGAAAGGATTTCTGTAGTAACTTAAGGAACGTATTGCTTAATGTAAAATAAATGAAGTGGGAGAGGGTATGTGGATTAGGATGCAGCTCACTCTTTGTAATATTTAAGCTGACTGCAGGGATTCAGAATAGTTTGAGTATCATTTTGGCACCAGTCCCGAGCCTTTTAATATGATCCTATTTTCTGATGTGACTCTGTGACCCAGGGGCCCAGGCCCTTTGTGAAGATAGCAGAACAAGGCAAATGGTGCTGGCCCTGTGCCAGACACGGCATGGTCAGCGGCCAACAGCGACCCTCGCTGCTCCAGTCAGCACTGGGAGCAGTGGAGGCACAGTTTTGGTTGGGGTTGGGCTTTCTTGGGGCCACTGGACACTGTTTAAAAAGTAACTGTAAAAACAAGAGGCTGTGGTGGCTTCTCCATAAAGAAGAGGTTAAACAAGAAGATTTAAGAAGGCAAGGTCACGGCACCTCAGTAGGAGGTTTGTGTTGGACTTTTGAATTCCTTGGTACTTTGGTCTGACAGGGACTGCATGTCCTTCTGTGGCAACACCAGGGCACCACAAGTTTGTGTGTGGGAAATGTATTCAGACCTTAGCCATATAGGAAACTTTTTAGATTGTTGGGCAGCAACACTTCTTGTGAGAGTGAAAATTTTGTGAGAAAACTACCTAGCAAGGAAAGCAGGGCAAGAGGAACCTTACAAGTAAAAAATAGTGGTTTCTCATTTCCAATAACTAGCAGAAAAGCCACAGGATGTTATCTGAATAGTCAAACTGAGGAAAAGTTACTGAATGAAGAAATCTGTGTTAACAAGCATAAGCAAACTGCAAAACGAAGAGTTTGCCTTTGATGTCCATGTTATCTGTTAATTGTGTGCAGATAAGGAGTGATTGTCTCACATTGATTTCAAGTCATTTGATTTCCATTCATTATCTACCAAACTACTTTGCTATGTCTTTTATTTTTTTTTTCTTCTTTGCTCTGCACTTTGCTTTTTCTTGGCTTTCTCTGCTTTTCCCCTAGTTGTTCTTTAAGTTAAGAAATTGCAGAGACTTCCTATTTCTGTCGTGCCATCTGGTCTAACTCCACAGTGGCTTTCCTGCTAGATCACTGCCACTGGAACAGCATAGCAGGTATATACCATTTCAGGCACATAAATTTTCCAGAAGCAGCTGTTACAACAGTGGGTTTTGCTTGAAAATGGAATTTCAAAGTCAATTAGGATGATAGTTGCTTGGACCCAGGATATTTTAAAGTAAGGCACAATTAGACCAATATCATTCTTGGATTTTTGGGCGTTTTATTTAAAGGAGAGGAATCTAATCCTTACACCTATTATTCTCTCTTAATTTTAAGTACCAGAATTTAATCATATAATTTTCTCCTTTCCTATTTTACATAGAAGCTCTGCTTTCCCTTATAGACTGCCTTCCCTTGCTGTATTCATCACTGTTTATCCAAGTGTCTTCCTTCATGTGACTAATCATTTCCATGTGTTTTCCTTTTTACCCTCTCCCTAAGAGCACTGGGATGTTCAGTGACATCATTTTGCAGGTAGTAGGAAGAGGTTCTGTTTGGGTTTTGATACTTTTTTTTCTAATCCTGGTTTTTAGTTGTTCATTCTCCCTCTTCTAGTTAGTGCACAGGGCCTTTCATTTTTCTCCTTCTTTTTCAATTTGCTTTAATGCCCTTCAACATCCTCATTCTCAGTATACCTCCACCTCCCAAATAAGCCAGGATCTGAGATGATTAATCATGGCATAGCAGTTTATTCTCTCTAAGGTATACATAGCTGAGTAAGATTTAATGGGCTTCAAAGGACAAACTCAGAGAAACAGCAAGACATTTCAATTATCTCTTTGGAGGGACGGAGGAATTGAGAGGAAAGCAATAACAGTGATACAGATAGATATTGCAGTGAGGGGAGAGGATTTGCTTGTAAAAGTCATTAGCAAGGGACTCCCCTGCTGTCTGACACCTGACGACAGGGGTTGCTGCTGAAAGCCTGTTTTGAAGACTCGCTCTTGCCGTGCTGTTCTCTTCATCCAGGATTGTTTCTAAACAAGTGAAAGCTCGTAACAGATTGACTTTTCCAAATTAGCTGAGCATGGTGTTTCCTGTTGATTAATATGAGTCCAGCAGCCAGCGAACCAGATGATGACAAAATTAGGCCTATGAAGCATTCAGTCCAGTTTGTACAAGCCTCTGAACCAAGCAGCGATCCTCCTATCCCTTCCCCCGCTGAGTAGTTGCCGTGTTGAAAAGCATGACTTTTAGTCATCCTTAAAATATTTGGGAGCTTGCCCTGAGATTCTGAAGAAATTTTCAGGATGAGGGTCACCAAGGGGGGGGATAGTGAGAGCCCAAACCAGGTGTTGCCCTCAGTGCCAGGGGAGTGCAAGCTTCTGTCCGTGGGAAAGCAAAACCATTCCCTGGGGGGCTGTTTTCTGTCCTACTTGGAGAAACTTCTATTAAATATGAAGTACTTAAATAGTTGGTACGCTAGGCGGAAAAGTAGGAGTTTCCCCTGCCAAGCAGTCTCTCTCACTCTTTGTTTGACTGAATGGTTATTTCTTCCATGCAAGCCCAAGCCCTGGGACTCAAAAGGGCTGACCCTGACCTCAACATAGAGCAGGGGAGGCCAGGAGGGAACAAAATCTGCTGCTTAGGTGCCCTGGTTGAATGTGTGAACTGTTGGGCTATTTGCCCTACTCTTGAGTGAATCTGCCAAAAAATGAGCTTTTTCTGGCCTTTGTTGTTATTCAGTGTTGACACAAATAAATTTGTTTGGCATTTTTTGTTTTATTGACAACTCCCCAACCATATTTTTTACTTCACCTGATTTGTTATAATTTTTTATCAAGTCAATGCTGTTTTCATTTTTGATACAGAGGCCAATTGTCACATAATCCTGCTAGAAATAATTACTCAATAATTGTTTCTCTCTTTCTGCACGTTCATTGCAGAACTGTTTCATTTTCAGTTCTGGTGCTTTACTTACTTGACAAACAGCTTTCATTTTATAGCTTAATGCTGTTGGACTGTCATCTACTTTTTCATTTTATAACACTGTTCAGCACTAATGATTCATGTAGATAATGTATACACTGTGTAACAGAAAATAAATGTCATGGGGTTTGCTGGAAGAAAGGTAATACAATATTTGAGAGCCTTGTTCCCTGGAGAAAGGAAAACTGTAATTGTTTCCAGAATGTGCTTGCCTGATGACTTTTGAGCTTCACAGTCTGTGGGACTGAGCTCCCACTCTCCACTGCCTTCCCACAGCAGGCTTGAGTTCAGCCCCGAGAAGCTCTGCAGCACAAGCCCCTGTCTGCAGCTGGGAAAGAGGAGCGCAGCTCAGCCCTGGAGCTGCTGGCTGGGGAAGGGCTGTGAGTTTAAAGTGGCTGGTGGCAGCTCCCCGAGTCCCTCTTTGGGTCAGCAGCATTGCCTTGTATGCCTGCAGCAGTTCATGCAGAGCTGTGAACGTCGCGTCGAGGGTTTGGAATTGTCTTTCCTCCGCTCTGGCCTCGCGCTTGTAGCCCCTTCTCTGCTACTCCGAGCAGCTGCTGGAGTTTGGTGGATCCAACCTAAGAACACGCTGTAGCCACAAGAATACGCTCCATCCATCAAATACCTCAAGGTTGAATTGCCGAGGTCTCGAGGCATGCTGTTCTAATCTCCGCAGCCTGCAATATTTTGGTTTGGTTTTGGTAAAGGACGCTCACCACAAATCACAGTTGCAGGTGTTTTTTTCTGAAATTCGGAGGCATAACCCATGGCCAATAATTTCAAAAGTAAGCAGTGATTATGGTGCCTCATGGCTTGTGGGATCTTCTCAGGAAAGGCTGAATTTCAGAGGCTGGGCACTTAATGCCAGGCCTAGGCTCAGCTGAAGCATGTTAAGCCCCCCTCATTGCATTAGTGATGCCTGGTGCAGCATGTGTGTCCAGACAGGCTCTGGTGGAGCAGTTCTGCTCCTCAGCAGTTACTTATCAGGACAGAAATCAGGCCATCATTCCATGTTCATTAATCCTGGATCTTTACACTGCAAAATCACCTGGCTGTACCAGGGAGTTCCAGGACAGGCACTAAGCAAGGGTCATATTCCTGTTGAATTTGCCAAGGTGCACACTGAGCTTTGTGCTGGCTGTTGGGTGACAGATGACGTGGTCCAGTCTGAGGTTGCTTCAGGTCCTTTGAATCAGTCTTCAAGTAAAAAGTAATGTTTTCAAAATTTTAGTCCAATTTGAATAAATATAGTGAACTTTTACCTGTAACTTTATACTGTGTGCCTGTTGCAATTCTTGCTCTGATACAAGGCACCTTATAACTGGATAAAGAGTCTTGTGGACCCATGTCCACATGTAATCTCACACAGTACTTCAAATCCTGAATACACAAGCAGCACCTCGTAACCACAATTCATGCTCTTTGTAGAAATTTTCCTTCTGCTCTCCTTTTCCAAGCTTCATGTTTTTGTCATTTGCTAAACAGATTGAGGCTTCAGACAAATAGCTTTCCAACAATAACTAGAGTGGTAGCAGCCATGTCAAGGATATTATAAAATCCTGCTGGCTGTGCTGTTTTGCTTAATCTTGACAACAGAGCAAAGGGAACCAAGCACCGAACAGAAGGGATGTAAAATCTCCTAAGTCAGTAGAATGACAGATAGCAGGCTTTGTCCTTTTGCAGATCTTTATGAATACTTAAAATTATGGCTAGGCTTGGATTAAACAGCATTTCAACCAAAATATTGCATTTGGGTCTTTCAGACACTGAGTCATTTGAAAGATGGGAGAACATTTAATCTTACACCCACACAGACATCTTCATTTCCAAAACAGGATCTCACCTGACGTTTAATGACTCTCCAGTCTGTGTTGAAACTGAATGCTGAAAGGAAAATACATCAGTCAGCAAGGGAATGCTAAAACTTACTCTGTATTTGTTCAAACATCATTGTCAGCATCTCTGGCTTTTGAGGGTTTATACATGCTGAGTATTCTGGACAATATTCTTTATAACCTCCAAAATCTTTCCTATGTTTTGTTGTTTTGTTTTGTTTTTTGTTTTTTGGTGAATCCCACATCAGTATTTCACTACCCAGTTCTTTACTGACCAGAGTAAAATACTCTGATTCTTCACAAGCTGTTTCTCAGCCTGTTGTCCTGGACTACTGATTTCCTTCATGTCTGATCCCTTTTAATAAGTCATTTGTGCCTCTTGATCTTGACTCAGGCTGGAAAATAGAATGAAAAATTGAAGTTCTGGAAACTGCTTACTGTGTCTCCTATGAGTTCTCCTTCATAGATGCAGTTCATTTCTGTTGTATTTGACATGTCAGGTGGTTCTAACTGCTTTCCTGTTTCAATGGCAAACTTTTCTCAAGTAGATTTTTCATGATCTATGGAGATTTTGTGTTGTAGCGTCACTTAGTCACTGTTAAGGCAGACAGCTGTCAGCAAAGGGATGGTTTTAGATGAACTCTAATTATAAATTATTTCAATCCTGGTTAATTATGTCACTTCTTTAACAGACTCAGCAGTGTCTGAAGGTGTCAATAGCCCTCACGAGGATCAGAGTATCCTCTGCAGCATTTGGCAGTGCTGGGACTGAGCTCTCCTGAAACTATCCCCAAATAATCATCTCACTTTCACATGGCAGCAGACCCAGAAGCCAAGAGCTACAAAGAGTCACAAGACCTAGTTTAAGCAAGCAGCCATCAGCTGGGAAGTTCACACGATGTTATTTTACCTTCTGTGATGTTGTGTATGTGCCTAAGAGAATGGCAACCTTCAGGGAAAAAAATGAGGTCCAAGGCTTAGAGGTGGAAGCTGCCTGGGCTTGGGGTGTCTGCTCTGGAGACCTACTTGAACATCTGCCAGCGGAATGAGCCACCTTACAAGGTTTTGTAATGTGTGTTTGCCTACGCTGGCAAGCCTGACATCGAAATGGCATTTGTGGATTTGAGAACCCCTGGGGTGAGTGAATTTGCAGAGGCTGTAACCCAATCCTGAGGAATTACCGCTTAATCCACCCCCTCTGTAACCCTAAAAACCCACTGATGCAGCTGCAGGCCGGCTCAGCTGGGGCTGTTCTGCTGCTGCAAGCCTCCCTCCATCCAGGTGTCTTACTGTCACTGGGGAGGGTCCCACAACTGTTTCTGCCAAATGCAGTAACACAGAGAGTCTCTGCTTCCTCTAACCATTATTTGTGTCTCACCAAGTCCTGGCGGAATGTGTGTAACTTTTCCTGTGGGGAGACATGAGACCCAGCAGCAGATGGGTTTTTTCCCCAGCAGTTTGATCCCTGCTTTTTTTGTTTCTGAAAAGGGACATTTTCTCTTTATTTTCTTTACATTAGTTTTCATCACCTGCATTTTCCTTTTGTTAGTGAAAAGAGAAGAGCTGATAGGAATTTGGAGCAGAGGGTGAAGCGGCAAATGCCGTATTTTCAGTAGCTGCAAGTCACTTTGAAATATGGTTTGTAACATTAACAGCATCCGTGTGTACAGAAGAACAGTGAATGATTTTGTCCTTTCTGTTCTTTGGCACTGACCCACTATAGCTCCATTCAAACCCAGTTTTTTAAAGACAGAAGGCTGCCTTGGAGAACGGCCTTTGTTGCACAGGCATAGGCACCTGTGCTGTGCTGGGAGGTGCTGGTTTGTCATGACCCTGGTAAGAAAGGTACTCAGGCTCTGCAAAGAATCATTTCAGGTGCCATTTGGTCGATCCAACAGTATAAAGGCAGTAGCATAAAGAATCTTGTCTGCTGTGAGATGCCAGGGATGCTGAGCTGTGTGTGCAGTGTGGAGCTCCAGCTCAGGTGCAGCACTCCAGGCAGACCCTGTCTCTGCAGTGCTCGCCCCATTTTAGTCATTTCAGCTCTTACAGGTTGTTCTTAGAAGAAAACAACTCCATTCATCATTTCCAATGCCAGAAAGAGGATGCTCACGTGAGAGCTTGCTGCTGCACAGTGGGATAAAGGCAAGCCCCCACAGGTGTGTAATCACTGGTGCAGAATGGGAGCTGCCTGTGGGATGCCCCATTGTCGTCACTCGGCTGAGTCTGCCCCGCACCAAGGGACAGATGCAGCAAAACACAGGCCTATAATAAGTCTGCACTCCTCATGCATGGCTTTGTCAAAAGGTTCTCGTTCAAATGAGGTGTCTTAATTGTATTTCACCAAAAACACTGCTTTCTGCACTGTCATGTGTTGGCCCTGTTAAGCTCTGTAGTGGGTTCTTGTGGTGGATTAGCTGAAGTTTCATCTGTTCCTTAGGAAGAGTATATCATTGTCAATATGTTTAGTTTTCCTGCAAAATCAAACCATTTAATGTGCAAAAGGTAGTATTTATCATTTATTTCTTGAAACAAAATCGGGGATGAAAAATACTGACATAAAACAATCCAAAATTTCAGATTTTTTAGACCTATAAAATTTCACTACATTAAAACTCACAGATTTTTAATAGATTCAAATTCTTTTGAATAAGTGACAAAAACTATTTAACTTGTTATTGATATAGTTTGACATGATAGTTCTTTTGTTCAGTTGCTCTTTTTGTACAATTTCTTAAAAATGGATTTTTGAGAGGGGGAGAGAACAAAAGAGGATGAGGGAGGAAGGTGGGGGAGGAAGAGAGGGAAAAAAAGAAAAGAGAGAAAAGAAAAGGAAAAGAAAAGAAAAGAAAAGAAAAGAAAAGAAAAGAAAAGAAAAGAAAAGAAAAGAAAAGAAAAGAAAAGAAAAGAAAAGAAAAGAAAAGAAAAGAAAAGAAAAGAAAAGAGAAAAGAAGAAGAGAGAAAATATTTTAGCCATAACTATTCCAGTTTCCCTTGCTGGCCTACAGTGCCTTCTTTAATTTTCTTCAAATAAAAAAAATGGTAGAAGAATTGCCATGCTAAAGCTGGAGACACATCTTTTTGACTTTAATCATCTTCAGCACATTATGTCTGTAACTGCTTGTACCTGCTGCGCAGTAACTGCATTATTCAAATCTGAACATTACATCTGACTTTCCTTCTAAAGTTTGTCAGAAACTATCAAATTCAACTATAATTTTTTTTTTTTACTAAACTGTCGATTAAAAAGAGTGGCCCAATTTCCAAGTTAAAATATGAAAAGTGTTCACTTTTTTTGCTCTATGTAGAGCCATTACAAGAAGAACCAACTTAGAAGGATTTACAGGAGTGTTTGGTCTTATTATTGATTGGTTCCTGATTGGTTCCACTCATTTGTCCCTACCTCTTTCCCCAGCTATCAGGAGTGTTTCCTTCACTTCTCACACCCATGGAATTTTCTAAATAGCTCACAAGCTTTTGTCTCCTCTAGTTTCTCCTAAATGCTTACCGGTTTCACAGTGCTCTTGGGGCCATAGTTCAGGAACAGTGACATTCACGTGGATATTATTCCCATATGAGTAAGTGTAAGACAACTTTATAACTATTTTCTTACCTCTCACCTGTTCACTGGTGTGTGAGTTTTGGTTCAGTTGCTTAAATAATTCAAGACAGGATAAATAAAAGTCAACAAACTATAGCTTGCTTCAGTCAGTGTATGAATATTGGTGATAGCAGAGCCCAAACTGTGGTTGGTTTAAAGCACAAAAAGTTGAACGTTCGGGAATCAAGGTTAAGTTCTCCTTCATACATTCTTTTATAAGCCCATATAATCTCTTGACTTCTCTTCCTTTTTTTGGATAAGATTAATTTTGATCTCTGAGCAAAGAAGTAAAATGATCTGTCACTGGTATTTCTTGTGCCTGGCACATCCATCATGGCATAGCAGCAAAAATGGTTTGTCTCTTCTGAAAACTACTGGCTACAACAGAAACGTTAAGTATGTCAGGTTCATAGCAGGAGCTCTGTAAACTCTGTGTAATTAGTGGAGGATTAAAAAAGTTAAAACTAGATGGTCTAACAGTGTCTGAAATAAGGTTAATTCTTTCCTAAAGTTGTTCTTTCTTGTCCTTTCATATTTTGAATTGCAGAAATTGTGGGGATGGGGAGGCAGGGTATCTGAAAGCCTTCTTTACTTTTAAAAGATTAAAGAATCCTCCACCTGCACTGCTCCTTGTGATGCCAGTAGAATTCTTATATTTGGGCCAAAGCTGTGGCCCAACGGCTTGGAAGTTTTGGAAAAGTACAGACTTCTTACTTGCTCATTAAGCATTTTCTTTTCTTATCTACAAATATATGCAGATAAGCTGCTAATTATGTGGACCCATCTGTTGTATTTAAAGTGTGATAAATGTAGATCCTAAGTTTAAAGCTTCATAGAAGCTTATTATATTTCAAGACCTTCTTTTTAGAGTATGAATTTTAGAGTACTCTATGTATCTGGAACAAACTTTAAGAGTCTGTGAAAATATGCAGGTTTCCTGTCAGATCATTGTGAACTATATTTTCCCTTTTTTGGGAATGTCCATGACAAAGAATTTTACTCACTCTGGCCACAGCTCCACACGTTTTTGAGGCATCTGCTCCCAGCACATCTGTTCAATACTGTGGGGTAAAAGTGCTTTCCTTCTTTCTTCAGCAGAGACCTCTTAACCTGCTAGAGAAGATCTTTTAGCTGAGCATTTCTATAAATTTATTTGCCATATCTCATTTGTGTGTATTTTGTGACATTTTCTGGCACAAGCCTTGGAAAGGGGAGGGAAATGGAAAACTTCTTAGTGAAGTGCCTGATGGCTAGGTGGTAGAATTGTGATCCCCTTTGATGCAGCTGGATTGTCAGAAATTTAGTGTAACTTTTCTTCCAGATTTTGCAGCAGAATTAAAAGGAATGGGTCGGGGGAGATCCAAGTGATGCCTTGCTACATGAATGGGAAAGTCCCAGGTGTCTAGTACCCTGTTTTTCTCTGCCAGTTCAAAGCGAACCCTTGTGACACATAGCTTGCTTAAGGAACACAGCTAAGTATTCACATTTTTCTCTTGAATGAGCAGTTTGGAATTAAGGATTGCTTTTATGACAGCTCTGGTGAGGAGACCGCCTGAGACAGCACAGTGGGTTTTCCTTGCTCCTTGCTCTGCCTCCCAGCACAGTCCAGACTCTGTCAGGCTTCTTGTCTCTCAGAGTCATCCTTGGAGAGCAGAATGACAAGAAGACAGGGATATTTACAGGCTTGCAGTTTCCTCTTGTGATCCAGCAAGGTGTGCTGCTTTATGGAGATGCCAAATACATTGCAGCCATTGATAGGAACGTCCATTAGCCGATGTTAGAAAATACCAGACATCTTTCAAAGAAGGGAAGTGACCATTTTTCAAGTAAGGTGAACCAACAATAAATAAGGATGGGAGAAATCAATCTGTGTTTCAGTCAGAAGGGGTGGGTTCAGCCATGAATAGCAGGATAGAACTACAGGAGCATTGCAGCAAAGTGAAATGGTGCCTTCCTGTTCTGTTGCTCTCTTAAAGACACCTGATTGAGGGGCTACAGACCAGCAGGGCGCTGGTTTGCATGTAATCACTAAG
>WAAG01002083.1:253-18469 GCA_013390105.1 Tichodroma muraria | reverse complement strand
ATTCCGCGTATCGCTTCAGTAGGTACCTGGATTGTTTTCCCTGGTGTGTAAATACTGACGGTGTTGCAGTTATTACTGGAGACTCAGGGCAGGACAGGCAGCCACTGTCCTTATAGCCCCTGCCCATTCACAGCGTCCTGCTCCCACAGAGCTGCCCCAGCACTGTGCTGCTTTTCCAGAAACACAAATACAAGGAATACAGTCTGGCATCAAAGGGGAAACACATGTCAGCTTTTCGGTATTCCATCCCCCTGCTTTAAAATCCTTACTTATATTACTTTTGATTTAAAACCCCACCAAGTTTACTTATTTTTCCACTTAGATGTAAAAGAAGAAACTCACTGTGATCCTTGGGATGGGAAAGGGAAAAGGAATGATGTGGTCCCTAGAAAGAACAAACAAGATGCTTCTGCTGAAGAAGTTGGGATGTGAGAGGCTGTGAGTTTCCTCCCAGCATTTCATGTCACTTATTCAGACAGAGTCAAACTATTTATTTAATGAAAATCAAACCCTGGCCCTCTGATAAAAACCTGGTTTCAGTTGTGACCAAAGTAAATGCAGACATGGAACAGAAAACTGTGTTGGAGTTGGACTCAGCTGTATGGCCAAATCACTGGAAAGCAAAGTCCTCACAGTTGTTGTAGGCACTTGGAAATGTGTCTGTTAACTTAGAAATGAATAGTGGAAAACGTCTCTTATCCTAAAAGGACAGTTATATTGTTGTGTGCAGGGAACAGTGCTAGACACGTGCAGGCTCTGGGCAGCCCCAACTCTGCTCATCCTCATCCTGCAGAGACACTGGGAGCTGGGGCAGGAGCAAGGACACTCCCACGGAGAGCCAAGGGTGGGATCCTCAGCAGATGTGGCACAGCAGCCTTGCTTGGGCTTCAAGGAGTGTCCAGTCCACACTGCTGAGCAACCAGCTCATTTCTTAGTGTTTAAACCACAACACTGAGTTCAAGGTTCACATGGAATTTTATTAGAGCACAGACTTGCAGGCCTAAGTGCTGATAAAGGCTTGGCTGAAGTTTATATAATCTGCCATTAATAAATGGAATTTATGACAGTCTTAGGCAAAGACACGACCACTGTTGGCTCCGTTAATAGTGCACTCAGCACAGGCAAGGAATTTGGTCTGAACAGAGACAAGACTTAATTCATTTCTTGTCTGTAGATGCCTGGGATTTAGGCCAGGCCCAAGGCAAAAGATGGTATAAACTTAAAGGTTCCCTGTCAGAAGTGCCAGGCTTTGCTAATATGAGCTCAGTTACTTTAACACAACCCAATACTGCATTTTATATTTTACTGCATTCCCAGCACCGCATCTAAAGCAAATTCAGGCTGCAATAACCAGACTCCAGCCCAGCGGCAAACCCTGAACATGACAAGATATGTCTGAGCTTCACTCTGCTCACCAGGAGTAGCTCTGAGGTGCAGCAGGACAGAGCACAGCTCATAAACACCTTCTCAGGTCTGGAGGCATCGAGATCAGACAGACAAAACCTCTCTCACAGTTCAGGACCCTGTCTGCTCCCCCTCACCCTTGTCCTTGTGCTTCCCCTTTGCCCAAAGCCCAGCTCAGGGCCAGTCCCAGCCCCAGTTGGGGGGGGACTGTGGTAAGCACCCCACTGCAAACTCTGCAAGGACAAACATCTGCCAGCTACCAAAAATAAATATACAGGAATAACTTTGGTTTCCATTCATGCCCAATCTGAACAGAATTAATTCAAGGAAATCAGTTTATTAGGCAAATTCCAGCATATTTAAAACTAGAATAATATAAAGGTGAGGCTCTGGCGCAGGGTGCCCAGAGAAGCTGAGGCTGCCCCATCCCTGGAAGTGTCCAAGGCCAAGCTGGACAGGGCTTGGAGCAGCCTGGAACAGTGGAACATGTCCCTGCCTACGGCAGGGGTGGCATTGGATGGGATTTAAAGTCCCTTTCTATCTAAACCATTCTGGGATTCTGATATTATATAATTGCCTATAATGGATTTTAAATTTACACTTACAAATAATGCAATATGTACAAACCTGATCCTTACGGAAGCCCTGCATATTTAAAAGAATCTATATTTACATTTACATACACTTTATAGTTCCAATTCATCCTTTGAAAAACTCCATGGCCCTATCTGAAAGCCAAGGGACATTTCTTTTCAAGATCTGTGATGAATGACATCCAGATCTGGGACTGTTTTGTAAAGTATCATCCATGCCAAAACCCTCATCCAAAGAAAAATTCCAAGAACAGTTATGGGGATTCTAACTATCAAATACCTAATTCTGCTTTATTTAAAGCAAAAGAGAAATTTATAAATGCATGGATAAGTCACTTTAAAAGTATATGTCAAAATATATTAGAAGACAGACACCTAAAATAATTTATAAGATATTACTAAATGAGTGATTTTTGGTTTATCTTTTCAGTGTCTAAACAATACCACTGTAATTTAGAGCTGAAGGACCTCAATGCATTTACTCATCTTAACTTGGAAGTTCATCATCAGAGTTTAAATCCTCTAGAACCTCCCCATGCCCAGCTCCAGCCATTCCTTGGGTGCTGACCCTGTCCCAGGAGCAGAGATCGGAGCTGCCCCTCGGGAGGAGCTGCAGCCCCCAGGGAGCTCTGACCTCAATCTTCCCTTCTCCAGCTGAGCAAACCAAGTGCCCTCAGCTGTTCCTTGCGTGGTTTCCCATTCAGACCCTCTACCAGCCAAAGCTCAGCTCTGAATTTTGCAGCCTTCCAGGGCTGCTCTGCTGCCCTGGAGGCACTGTGCAAGGAGCTCAGGTGTTTCATGTCACCCGGGGCAGGGCAGCACAGCTGCCTTTGGGCACCAATTCAGCTCAAAGCAGAACCTGAGCATGTGGTACCACTGTCACAGTGACAGTGCAAAATACAAAAATCCACCTTATCCTGTAGCTTTGCCCGGGCCTGGATTGCTACCGGGGGCTACAGCAGGACTTCAGGGTGAAAGTCCCCGTGTGGCAAAGTAGGCAAAAGAGACGGGCACGACTGGGTTACCCGAAAAGCAAAAAGGTACTTCAGTGCTACAAAATAACAAACCGGAGAGAACACAAACGCAGCATAGAGCCAGGCACAAAAGTCGAGGGCCAGCGTGAAACAGTTCCTTATATAGAGTAGGCTAAGGGGCGGAATCTGAGGGCAGGGAACCAACCAGGGGTGAGAATTAGGAATATGTAAATTACTGCGTGGTTCATTTTCCCAGCAATAACGAGGCGGTGTCCCCCAGTGGTTTCAGGCATGGAGTGAGGAGTCCCCGAGGCACCTCCTGCACAGCCCTTGGCCACTCAGGGCAGGTGTGCTCCAGAGAGCCACCAAGGTGCTTAACACACACTAAAATAAGCCCAGAGTGCCCAAATATTTTCAGAAGTTTGGGTCCCAGCCAACACATTCTGATGCCCCACTTGCAAAGTTAGGACCTTTATTTTCTTTAAGAAGCTACGAGGACACAGAGACACCTCCCAGTGTGAGCACAGCGCTGCTGCAGGAACAGGACAGGCATGGACAAGTCTTCACCACATGGAGAAGCTGCTGGGAGGCCCAGAATATGGAATGTTCTAACTCTGCTTCCCAAGATTCTCTTAAAATAAAAGAACATCAAGCCACTCACTGTGAAGACTGCTGAAACCAGCTCAAATTGAGCACATCTAGAATAAGTGGGGTCTAGGGGATCCAGCACATCATTGAGTTATAAATACTGAGTACACTGAGACTCCATGGAACATTAGTGCCCTTTTTTACTACAAAACTACTGTATTATCAATGTCTTTGGGCAGGTAAACAAAGGAAGAGTTTTTTGGTTCCACATGCAAATCACACTGTTCCTTCAGCTGAAAATGATCCATTAAATGATTTATTGGACTATCTCTGAACAACTTCATCAGAAGTGCCAAAGCCAAGAAAAGTCTGGGTGAGACTTCAGCCGTGCTGTCAGCCAGTTTCAGACCAGAGCACGGGGGCACTGCAGGTCTTACTTGGGTAAAGTGAACCTTTCTGTATTTTCCCCAGGAAAGTGAGTCCATAAGACCAGCTGGACACAGTTCTCCCAAAGGTTTGCTGTACTGAAATGAGACATTATCGAGTCCCAGTCAGCATGGTCACCCCAACATGACTAGCTCAGGGATTTTTAGGATCTCCTGCCCTGTCCACAGTATTTTGGTTTATGTCAGTGCAGTTCTGAAAGCACAGCTCATTTCTGCTTCAGCCTAGATTTAAGTGACTGGATTTTGGACATATTATCACAGATTAAGTTGATTAAAAATACTGTAATTAACAGAATTAGACTAGATAAATACTAAGTGTAAATAAATTAATCTCACCCAGTAAAACAAGAGCATGTAACACAAATGCTGTTGAAACCAGAAGGGATGGAAATCATTTTAATTAGACCTCTCTACCTAAAGAATGTCGTACAGCACATATAACAAAAACTCTTAGCTCATTGCAAAGTTGGTGGCTTTCCAAGCAATAAGGTTTGTAATACATGGAGACATGTTACTAGGAAACTTGATGAAATGCTAGAGTTGATTTTTTTTTTTTTTTTTTTTTTTTTTTTTTTTTTTTTTTTTTTTTTTTTTTTTTTTTTTTTTTTTTTTTTTTTTTTTTTTTTTNTTTTTTTTTTTTTTTTGCTAAATTTTTTTGACCTAGTGCAAGTCCTGGAATTTCTCAGAGCATTGCATATTTCGAGCTGCATTTCAGCCAAAAGCAGCAGGCCAGCCTTCAACATTAAACAGCTCTCCAGAGCACTTTCAGCCTCTACAGTGGAGACAGAAAACCTAATCACATTTTAATTGAGCCACATCAGACTTCCAAATTCAACACGCATTCAAGAGATACTTACTCCAATTACAATATAAACCCACTAGACCCTTCTGCATAAGCAAGGAACTCGGCAAGGACAGACTGGAAGGTTTAAATGTGACCATGCATACAATGCCAACACTTCATCTGACAGCATTCCCACGAGAGGCTCACCAGCATCGCCCTCTCCTCAGTTCACTGCATTTCTCACTCCAAGGTTATGCAACTCCACCAAAGCAGCTGGGATCCCCATCAGCTGCTTGTAAACACTGGTCATCTTTCCCACTGCTGTTTTTGTCACTCTTCCCTGCAGGGAGAGGCTGATGACAGTGAGATTGCCACAGGGCCAGAGAGGAGATTTCCTGGAAACAAGCCTGGCCACAGAATTACGTTGCATAATGAGATGGACCAAGAAGGGGCTCATGGAGGGATTTACACAGTAGCTCAGCACTTGTTAAACTGAGCACTTGTGGGTTGTTCATTGCAGAGCACTTAATCTCTTGTAAATGCAATAAAATTTTAAACAACTTTGTTTTAATACCACATCTCTTACAACATTACTGTACCTGTTCAATAAACCTGCACTGTGTTGTCAGGTGATGCTAATCCAGGACTGCACATTCCTGATAAGATCATCTTTAGAAATTTCTGCCTGTTCCTGCCATAGCCCACAGAAAGACATTTCTGACTCTCAGCACACAGATCACCCCATGGAGCTGAAGAACAAGGAACACTGATGGGAGCAGGTTTTAAGTGGGTCACTGGAAATTGAACATCTGCTTCAACACAGTGTAACTGATTCAAAATCAAACTTGACTGAACCGTCCCTTGCACAAACCAGGAGGAAACCCGTCTAAAACCAGTCCTGCTGACTCCTGGCAGTCACTGTCAGCAGGACTCCTCCCTGTAGGCTCTGGCTGTCTGCAATGCTGCAGATGATCTGAGCAGAGCCCCAGGACTGCTCCAAAAGCTCCAACACTGAGCAGCTCACTGGCCACAAATTCCCTTTGCATCTCCCTCACACTTTTAATACTCCAAGTGGTGCCCAAAGATCTTTTCTGCCTCAGGCTTAGGAGATGTAAAGGCAGCAGTGATAATTATTGCTTTAAGCTGTATTTATTCCAAGCCCTGACTGCAGCCAGGGATGATTCTACACTATTCTCCTTGTCTTATCACAGGCTCTTCCCAGTTATTTCCATGTTTAGTGCTACACAGAGAGATCAAGATGCATTTCACGGTAACAGAAGAACCAAAACGGCCTTTTCCTGCCACATTTCTGTACGAGGTGAGGTTAGAAAGATGTATTACATGCTGAACAACATGCACTTCAAGGCCAGGCTGGACAGGGCTTGGAGCAGCCTGAGACAGTGGAAGGTATCCCTGTCCATGGCAGGGGTGGCACTGGATGAGTTGTGAGGTCCTTCCAACCCAAACCAGTCTGGGATTCTGTGGTTTCAAACCGTGTCAAACAGCTCAAAAGCAGAAACACTATGATATTGCCCCTCAATTCTCTGTTGAAGGAAAAGGCGTGGGGTTGTCCAAGGCTTAGTCATGCTTACAACTGGTCTCACAGTGCAGCAACCACAAATCCAATTCAAATTCTGGTAATTTTTTAATGAATTTGACAAACACTTCTAATCTCTTATTCTAAGTCTGTTATAAAAGCCTTTAAAAAGAGGAAAAGTGCAATTCTCTTCTCAGTGACTAATGGAACAACATCCTGCAGGTAGCAGGTGGCTTTCAGACACCCAACTTTGCCCTCAGCTGCTTTGACAGGGGTTGAGAGGGAATTTGTTTCCCTGATCATCATATGACTAAGTTTAAAGGAAATTTATCATTTGGTTCAAGCAGAACATTGCTATTTCCTCTATGGAAATGGAAACACTAAATCATACATTTTTCTCACATACTGTATTTTGAAAGGTCTGCATTCTTTCACATCTCAGGCTCAAACATTCCCACAGCTAAAGCTGAATATGAAATTATTCAACTCTTAAAGCACTCCCACCTCCAGCAACCCAACAGACACCCCAGTTCTACTGCGGCCTTGTTCATCCAATATAAATAACTCGGGCTGCTCACTGGAGATTTATTATCTTAATGTGCTCATTTCATTGTTGGCCTTGGCAGACATGGCCAGGTTTAGAATGAAAGACAGCAAAACTTGACAAACCTTAAATCCCAGTGCTGCCGAATTCTATTAGGTAACAGATGGAAAAGATAATTAGCTGACAACTCAACCATCACATGCTTCATTAGGAGCCTTATTCCTATCAGACACATTCTCTCCCAGATTTTATCCTCAGGACAATGAAGGCTATTGTTTGCCTTGAACTGGCAAAAAGAAAGGCAAGCTCATGAAACCTGAAGAAGGAACAAGCCTGTATTCTTCTCTAAATTCAGAGCTGTGCTTACATGTTAGGGACTTCCAGCTGTAAACTGGCCTGGGAATGCTGGGTCCAGGTTATTTGGTGACAAAAAGCTCAAGAAGCTTCCTCACCAGCCTCTCTCTGCTAGGAGACGGAGTTAATCCAATCCTTGGTGGCAGGAAACAGGAAACCTGTTAAACCATCACCATGCAGTGCAGAATAAAGAGATGTACACATACAGATACCAACAGATCAATAGTAGTCTCACCTTTAACTCCCACACGGTCAAACCCAGGCTTTCACTGCCTCTGCTTGTGTTTGTAAAGAAACACTGAGCGACTGTGCATCTTGGTCATCTGCAGCACAGCTCTGCACTTCATGAGAAAATACTCAAAGCAAACATAAACAGATGAAATTGCTTTTAACACTAAAATGGCTTGGTGAAATGTGTATCTTTTTCATATTGGTCAAACCAATTTTCCTCTGGAAACCTCTGGCAAGAAAAAATATTTTCTAGGATTTGCAGCCTTCCCTCTCCCTCCATGAGTTACTTATTGGTAGTTCAAACCCTCTCCAGTTTTCAGACTCCAACTCATCAGCCCCTGCCATGTCTCTCTCATGTATAATTTTTATGATAGTCTACATGACCAGCCATATTTGCAGTCCATTTATAAACAGCTCATGATTAATAATTGCATGTTTTGAAAGCATTGTGCACTGATTTATTCATCTAACAGAGATTACTGCAGCAGAGGAACCCAATTAAAGCATAGAATACCAAATATATATCTATATATATACCATATATATCTATATATATATGTATGGTAAGATACAGGAACTTTTAAAGATAAAATTCCACACAGTGTTTCTCCTTTTCTATAGTAAGGCACCAAATTTTTGAAAATATGAAGGAGTGGTATGTTTTCCAGTTGTAACTTTACAATGAACACTGAAATGCAGTCCATGTGTCTGCTGCTTATCAGAAATTTCACAGGTGAGCCTGAGAGCCAGCAGGCTCTGCTGCAAACACTCAGCTCTCTGAAAAGACACTGACTTATAAAAAGCCTATAAAACTACTGCAGTCTTATCAGAAGTTCAATTACCAGTTTAACACCTTTAATACCAAATCTAAGTTAAAATACTTGGACTAGGACTTACAAGGCAGGTAATGAAATAGAACTTGGGAGTTAGAAAGTGACTTTAACCCCTTACAACAGCATCTTAAAAAGTATTTGGACACAAAACTTGCAAGCTCTCTTCAGGGAGTCACCACTGAACTCTCAGAGAAGCTGTTGACAATCCTTGTACTATGCACCCTTGAGACTCACTGTTGTTTTTAGCCACATTTTAAGTATAAAAAATACCTTATCTTGTCTTCTCAAGAAACTGTTTCAGTCAGACTCTTTGACAGCCAAGATCCATGTGACAAGAAGTCAGTCAGCATTGTTCAACATCATTTTAATATCCACTGAGGGTAAATTATAGAAACATGTTAACACAAACAGCAAATGTTTGGGGGAAGACCATATGGTATTATGATGGGAGCTTAGTTCGTAGAAATGTAATCTAGAATTTTATAAAAATTATATGAAAGAAAACAACATCTTTCAGTAATGTCATACAGCATAGAAAAAATAAATTTCAATATTAGTCGTACTCCAATGGTCCTTCTAGTAAGAAATTTAAAAGTGCTTTTTAATCCCAGTGTAGCAACTCAAGCTTAGTGCAACAGGTCAGATCTGGTTTAAAGCAGGTATTTATAGCAGTTGTGCAATTCCTACAATGGACAAACCCCATGATCTAAACATGAACACTAAATGAGGTAAGTATTATAGTTAGAATTAAACTTTCCTTAAATAGCTTACACAACTCTACTACAAGGAAAATCCTGGTGCTCCCTCACAGGACGGCTCCGACCTAAACATGATGAAAAAACTTGTAGTACAAATCAGTGAAAGTTATAAAAACTCTTGCAAAATATACAGTTTAGTACATTTACAAGCCACTGCTGCAAACAGTACCTAATGCAAAATATACCGACTTGAACAAAGCCAAACTTCCCAGGTAGCACAACTGAATTTGCTTTGAATACACTATTTTGTTCCCAAATCCTCCTAAAAGCTCCATATAAAATTAGCACATTATCTTACTGTAGAAATGTCACTGCATTCCTTGGTGAACAAGAATAAGGAAGGATTTGCTCACCAGCTACAGCTGCAACTAGAAGTACCATTACTCTCTGAGCAAGTGAAAAACACAGCACTAGTTGGGGAAAAATTATTTAAATGTACTCCTCACTGTTTTATACATGGCAAGCCAGCAATAGTAAGACAGCCTGTATTTCTACATAGTTTTTTCTGCAGGGTTGCTGAGAACAGTAAGATCAGCTTTCACTGGACTGTAATTTCTCTGTGAATTGCAGTGCATAGGAACTATTGCCTGTCACATGTAGAGCTCATTTGGAACACCAGACTGGTAATGGTGAACCCTTATGGCTCATTTGCATACGTAGCCAAAGGTGGTTCATATTCTACTTCACGAAGTGTTTATGAGCAAGATTTAAGTCACTATCAACAACAGGAATAAACTATGAATTTACAAACATTCCTTCTAATTCTCTAATTCAAAGCCATAAACAAATTGCCCTGTCTTTTACAGTATTGCACTTCCCTTTAGTGTTAAACTGACAGTTGAAGTCTGCACAGAACTCATTTAATAACAGTATTTCAATTTAAAAAGGAATAAATAAAATGCCTTATTTAAAAAACCCCACAAAACAGTAGCTTTAGTCCATAGTCCTCCCACCTCAGACCATGCTGCAGCATCTGAAACAGGTCTGGGACAATCTTTGGATACCAACTGCATAGTTCTTCCAATGTAACAGGCCCCCATACCAATCAGAGAAGCAAATTAAGCTTTCTACAGCAATATCAGACACAAAGACAGTACCCTTGAGTGCATATCTCAATTAGCTTAAAAGGATGCGTTGCCTTAGCTCAAGATAAACTCAGGAGTTAGACGGAGTTACTCTGTATTGCCTCTGGGTTTTGTGACTAACATTCAGTGACCTGTCACTGCAGTGACAAGTTGCTGAAGTCCTTAGCAGAGTCTCTGACCATCTGATCCAGGCTGGGACTCCCGAGTGCACAGGCTGCCCGCTCCCTGCCCAGGAGCCCCAGGCTGTGCAGGTTGAGGATGGAGTCAGCGATGATCCGCGCCGTCCTCTTCTGGTACCCCCCGGATGTCACCATCAGCACGGGGACCCCGCGGCTCCTGGCAGCCCTGAACACCACCTCGTCCCTCTTCACAATGCCCTGCAAGGTCACCACAGGAAAAAAATAAGTGACAGCAACATGATGCTTCAGTTCTAACCTGTGGTTTGTGGATTTAGAGTATTGGATGCTTGCCAAGTGTTTAAGCCTTACAGTTTACAGCAGCAATTAAAAATTCATTTAGAAGTCCTGTTAACTCGTTTGCATGCCTAATCATTGGGGAAAAATAACCCAAAACCACAATCACACCACCACCCAAAACCTTCAGCAAATCAAATATCCTTGGCTTGTTTTAGAGGATACAGCAGATAAAAGTCTTTAGTACAAATTCCTACAAGAATTCCAGTTCAAAGGTCATAAAGTCTAAACTGATTGCAACTTTTACAAGTGTTCACCCTATTTCTCAGGTGAGGAATTGAGACTAGGAAAGACTCTCTTAATTCACAGTGCTTTAGTTTGTGCTCAACTTGCACAGCACCCTCTGTCAAAAGTTGAGTAACTTGATCAAAATTTCACAATCCTACAGAAGAACCCAAAATTCAAATCAAATTTTACACATTCACAATCACTCGCTGAATCTTAAGTCCCAGTTTCTGCAATAAGAGCCTGTGGTTAATGCTAGAAGAATCTAGGGCTGATTCTTCTAGCATTAGAAGTTGCAGAATGTAAGTAACGGGGAATCCATAAAAAGAAAATAAATTAAGTAACTTCTAACTAAGAGAAGGGTGTGAAACTGAAAAATAACGATGACTGTTGACCAAGAGGTGCTGTACTGTCACTGAACCCAGGCAAGAGCAGAGTGTGAGTCTTCTGGATTTTCAAATAAGGGTGAAATTCTGGATTTCAAATAAGGGTGGATTTCAAATACATGAGGGTGAAAAATACTTCAGGAATGAGTGAGAACAGAATTAAAATCTACTTCTGTAAAAGCAGAGTTCCAGATACATGCAACTCATTACAACTCCTCAAAAAAAAAACCAAGCCCAAACCCCAAAAAACTTGCAACACAAATGACAACAGCTTACAATAGACAGCTTAAAACTTAAATAACTGCAAATCTGAAGAAGGCACAAGGCATCACAATGCAATCAAATACAAATTAAAAAAATCAGGAAGAAGCAGCAGCAGCAGAAGTGTTTAAAAATAAATGTGCACTGCTCAGGCTGGTTATAGGAAAAGTGGATGTACATCAAGAAATAACACCCTGCCATTAATTAGACCACAAACAGATGGCAAAGGGAAAGAATAAAACACAAATGCAGCAGAAAAAAAGTCTTGTAAAACCATCCAAGAGTATTGTTCATTGCACAGTCTGACACAGCCCTGTGGAAAAAAATCACGAGTAACAAATGAACAGTAAGACAAAGGAAACTGAAGAATTGTATTAGAAACAGATCCTCAAAGGAAGCAACAGAATTACAGAAGGAGCTGTAGGGCCCTGGGGACCAGCAGTGGATGCATCACTATTATCCCACACCAGAACTGGAAGCAATCCCTGCTCACAGGAGCCTCACTGCTCCAGCAGCTCCAGGGAGAGCCTGGAGGAACTGAGGGGGAAACATGGGCTTATTGCCACATTTCTGTGGAAAACAACAGCCTGGCACAGCTCCCAGTTCCAAACCACGGGAAGAGGGACTCAGCTGATGCTCCACAGGCTTTTCTACAGCCTCAAGGACCAGGAAACCATCACTCAGAGCACTCTGAGAAGCCCCATTCTGAGCACAACTAACGCTGCAGCAGGAGCTTAAAATACGAATGACACCTTCAGGAGCAGGACTGAAGCCTGGACTTTTGAAGAGAGGAACTGTGCAGGCACAATGCCTTTCCAGCACTGGGATTTCAAGCCTTCACACCTGCACACCAGAGAGAAGAACCCTGTCGTCAGAGCAGACACTGAAGGCTGGAGCTCCCTCCAGCTGTGCAGAGAATGCCTTTCACCTCTCCTCGTGGCCAGGGAAACTGCTTCACCCTTCTTCCCCCATCCTCACATTCTCTGCACAGAACCCAGCAAGCTACATAAACTCCTTTTTCTTGGCAGTTAACACTGCTCCTTCTCCAAGAGCAGAAATTTTCGGTCTTTTTTTTTTTTTTCTAAAGGTAAATCTCAAAGTATGATCAAGCTGCCACTTCCCTTGGTGGCCACTGCTCTCCAGAGGGCTCTGCTTCAGCAAACCCCACCTCACAAATCAGGCCATCTTCTCTCCAAGGTCCCTGCCAAGTCCAAGCCCCTCAGCTCTTCCTTCATTCAAGAGAACTGAACAGAATTAAAACTGAACAGATCAAGTGGTGGCTCAAAGAGGGGAATCTGAGAGCTCACAGATCAAACAAGCACTTTTCTGTATTGATCTGGTGGCCATTAAAGAGATCTAAATGTGAAACAGGAGAGAGACAGCACAGAGGAACTGCTGGAGAAGGACTCACTAAAACCCAAGAAGGAAATAAGAGGACTGTAAATTTCTGTTTATTTTAAGAACAGCAGAAAGGTGAAGACTTTTATGAAGCTTTACAGAATAAACTAAAATTTGAGTCTGATACCAAACTGGGACAAGTAAATGGTATCTAGAGAAAAGGATCAATAAAAGGAAAGTAACTGTTCATTTGCCAAGAATACGCGGCCAGGCTGCACAGAATTTTTGTAACCATGAAAGTAATTTAAAACAGCTAGGAGTGCTACAGAGGAAATCAAGTGTAAGATACACACTGGGGCAGGAGGTGACAAAAGAAATACATTGCAAAATGTATTGCAATATATGTGAGTCATGTGAGGTCATGTGAGGGGAAAAAAGAACCAAAGGACAAACTAAGCAGGGAAAATAGAAGTCAGGTGAAGTGTGAAAATATACTAATCTCTCTGGTTACTGTTTGGGTGCTGGCAATCAGTGTATTTTAAAGAGAAGATGAATGATACTGGAACAGGCACCAGAAGAACACTAATATTCAGAGTCAGGGAGAAATCAGAAGGAAGAGAAAGGTGAAAAGGCGAGGGAGATGGATCTGTGTGTCTGTGACAGGACAGTGCTGTGCAGGGCAGTGTCCTCCCCTGCAGCCCCGGGGAGGCTGTGCTGCTCCAGGGCCACACCTGGGGGGAAATGGCCAGGCCTCCCAGAGGATCCCCGTCCAGAACGTCAGTGCCAGCATTGTAAACAACGATGTCAGGCTGGAATTCATTCAGGGCTCCCTCCACGTGGGTGTGCACCTTCTGCAGGTACTCGGTGTCCTCTGTGCCCCACTCCAGTTCCACTTTGCGTTTTATGGCACCTGAGGGACAGCAAAGCAAGCACTGCTCAATAAACAAAGCACGGCTTTGAAAGAAATGCAGAATTTAGGTAAGCAAGTGAAAAAAAATTACATTTTTGGGAAGCTCTCTCAATACGTTGCATTTTCACAGAAACATGAATTAAAAAAAATTATTCAATTACTTGTTTTCTCAGCAAATGCAAAGCACAGTGACCTTGAAAAAATTCCACTGAAGAGAGAAAATTAGATGCAGGGCAAAAAAAATAATTTGAGATGCAAATGGAAAATGTTATTGAAAAACAGCTGATCTGCAAGTCCAGTTACCAATCAGCAGAGAAATCATAAAGAAAATAATTTTCTTTATTAGAAGAAAACTAAATAAAGAATTCTTAGAAGTAAACTAAATAAAGCGTAAGGCAAAGAAAACACTGAACTGCTATTGCAGAGGAAACAGCTGGGGGAAAAACAAGATAAATATCACTGAGAAATTGTGAAGATGTTTTATTTTTATCACAACACTCAGAACTTCACAGCAAGGGATCATGAATTTATGTGAACTGCTTTATGAATGTATAACAAGATTCAGATTTGCTCCAAGCATTTTCAATTTAATGTTCTTACCCCGTAATCCTACCAGAAGAGCAAATATCAATTCTTAATTTAAATCACATTATTTCTAATGCTTCTAATAAAGCAATAGAAGTAGAAAATGAAGGCCGAGAAGGTAAAGGAAAAGAAAACCAAGGTTATGCAGCTGAGTTTTAGGTGCTTTTATGGAGAGATGTGTGACTCTACCTCTGAATTAATCAAAGCTGTGCCAGAGCTGTTCCAAGGCACGACTTGTGCCTCGCACTAAATGATGTGGAGTCTCACATCCCAGATATGGATTCGGCCCCCACCAAGTGTGCAAGGATGCACTCAACACAGAATGACACTTAATTACTCTTGTGATTGCTGCCTTTTGTTCTGCCTTCCACCTTTATTCAGCACCAGTGAAGCTTTTCTTTTTCATCCTGTTATTTCATATTGCATCAGCATCTGTTCCAAAGAATTTTGTTTATGGTTTCTCAGAGTTTCAGCCCTTCCTGCTTACCCTTGAGTGAACCAGTCCTACTCCTCATCCCTTCTTTCTCCTCCTCAGCCTGTGTAATTCCACACTGCTTCACCCAGGGACTCAATATGCTTATGGCTTAGCATTGCCAAGGTGACCTGCTCCTTTTTTCCCCTTCCCTAATGAAGTGCTTGGGGCAAAAAATTAGAAGAGGTTCCTGCAATAAAACATGGAAAAAACAGGCAGGAAGTCCAAGGAGACAGTGGTCAGATGGAGTTTACCCTAAGGATTCAAAATCCCATGTTCAGACTCCTGGCCCTCTTCAAAGAGATTTGCCCTGGGATCCCATCTCTGCCTGGTCACCTACTGGAAAGGGTTTAAGGGACTTAGCCATAAAAATCCTATTTAGATATCCTTATGCAAACTGCAAGGAATGACATTATTCACATGGCTCTGGCCCAGCCCTGTGCACCTCATCCTTCATCTGCAGAAAGGGAATGCTGGTATTCAGTGTGGTACTGCAGCTCAGTGGTTCAGACTTGCTAACAAGGACTGACTCTGTTTTGGTCTTAATCCATCTGTTCAAATGCTGCCGTGTGATATACGAATAAAGGGATGCTTTTCTTGGGGGAAACCCCCCCACATTTGCTTGCAATTTGTCTGCCTCCAGACATGGTATGCTTTAAATGGTCATTTTTTTAGCTTAAAACTTGGAAATACTACAAGTCTTAACATCTTTACTAGTCAAAAGACAGCAGTGCAATGCACTGTACCTAAGTCTTGTCAAGAATCCAAATGAAGCAGATTTTCCAGAATGACAGCATCACTGAAGGAATCCAACAGCAGAACAACTCCCCCAGCAACCCCTGACTCAGTGAACAAATTAAGCCTCTAGTAAATGCCAGTGTAACAGAATCAAAGACCAAATAAACTTGGGGCTTTTGCATTCCAATTTAACCATTATCAAAGCCCCACTAATTAACTATGGCAGGTCACAATACATAATAGACACATCACAGCAGGGATGGACAAACCACAACCAAACCAAATCAAGCACCAGCTCTTAATGTGGGGATGACAGGGAAGGGGAAGTCCCCATCCCCGCAGGGATTTAACAGTGTGGATGTGGCCCTTGGGGACACTAGTCAGTGGTGGCAGTGCTGAAGAAATGGTTGGACTCAACCTCAGAGGGACTTTCCAACTTTAAATTCTATGGTTCTGTTCCAGGATTTGCTTTGCTTCCCACCTTGTGTCACATTCAGATGCAGATTGTTTCCTTCATGCTTATCAAACAAGTTCCACTGGCAAGGCAACACCTGAATATGTTACAACTTCGCTCTCAGAAGAACATGAAACCTTTTTACTCAGTATGAGCTAATCTTCAATGAGCTCTCTCATAAATGTAATGTAAGGGAAAGATGAAGTTCTAACAACTCTCTTCAAATCAAAGGATTATTCAACTCGCTGCTCCAAGCTTTGGAATGGACTGCTAACAACATCCACTGACACCTCCCCACATGCTGCACTCCAGAAAGTCATTCCTGAAGTGAGGGAAAACACTACAGCATGAACACTATTGTGATACATCACAGTGAGCAGTGAAAATGATGTGAAATTAAAAATCATAAAAAAAAGAAATCTAGGTAACGGTGTTGCAAGGAAGCTTAGCAGTAAGTAAAGAAGTTATGTAACAACACAGTAGGTCTGGTACATTTGGGAAGATAAATTTCAATTATACTCACGTTTAGCAAAACCATCCCCTGGGTAAATATATCTATTGTATGCATCCATAATATAAACCCGAGGATCATCCATAAAGTCCCTCTCATGGCCATTTCCCTGAAGGAAATTTACAGTTAGCTATTCCTAGCATGTCAATGCAGAATTAAATACACTGCAAATTCTAGATTAATTAACACTACTAAAGTAATATTCATAACTCCTGTGTCATTCTCTTATTTATAGTCCTGGAGGTTATTTAGAGGTATGGAGTTTTGGAGGGCTTGACAGCATTAGTGTGAAGACTGCAGGTATTACCACAAATAAAATCCTTGTCTCTCTGAAGGTAATGTGCATGGATCTCATTACACATGTAAGAAAAATAAGCAAAAATCAGAAGCTAATTGTCCTCAAGAGCAGCACAAAAGCAACTGTGACCACCTAACATCTATCATCTTCCAACTGCAAGAAAAAGTCACTTTCAACTGCTGCAGGAATACTGTGTATTCTTATGTAAGAATTAATGAATAAATAAAGCAGACTACAGCTCTGCTGGTAACTCAAGCCTTGATGAGATAAGTATTCCCTGAAAAAATTATAAACACTAACAACCCAACAGTTTAACACCAGAAATTCCCTACAAAAAATTGTACTGGGTGTATAGAGGGATGCTCAAGAGAAAACTCAGATTTGGAATAGTTCCCCCACCATTTCTGATTTTAAATACTATTCTTTTGGCTCTCACTTATTTTCACTAATGTAAAAATCATTTTACCACAGCAATCACTAAGATAATTTTGTTTAAATCAGTGTATCATACAGGACCACAGCCCCTATCCTCAGAATTTCACTTTAGAACTACAAAAACAGACATTTCCATAGATACATCTGCTGTAATTCAGTTTTTATGCTGACAAATGGCAACTCTATTTCTTCTGCATCTTTGGTCCACAAGTAAACGGTTCATGCACACAAGCCTAGGAATACTAAAGCCTCTGGGGGAACCATTTCCTTATGAGAAGTGAAACTCACCACTGCACTAGGAATTGGAACACTCACAAGATGAGAATATCTGCATCCTTAAACAGGAGCTGCTGAGCTACTTTAGACACCTCTCATCCCCCAAAGAAAGGAAACAACAAGTGTTTTAATGTGCACACTGAGACTACCAGCACATCTGAAAACCAAAATACATTCCACGAATTTTTCAAAACCAACCTAGACCATCCCCATATAGCACAAAACAAATCCATGGCCTGACAGAGAGGCTGAAGAGAACCATGAACAGAAAACATCTTTCTACTGCAAAATCTGTGTCCTGCTGTCATGGTGATTTTAGGACACAGGAGAAATGAGAGAAGATTAAAAACTTGCAGCCATTAGGCTTCCTCAGTGCCACAGAACTGTGTAAAAATGGTTTCTTTACACATAATAAATCACCTGAAATGCCTCAGGCTGGACATCGCTTCGGTGCTTTAACTGCCTTTCTAAAAATACCATTTCCATCCTTTCAGGATTTATTTTGCAAATCCCACCAAAGCTGAGATTTGATCTCAGTACCCCAGTAAATCACTTCACCAGGTGAAGAGGGATCGATCCTTTACTTCATTAGACTGAAGCTAGGCTTAAAATTAAACCACTGAAGGTCAAATCCCTCCCCTGCAGAGGCTGCTGCAACGCCCACACGCTCGGAACTAGCTGGGGGTGTGTCTGGAGAGACAATAAATCCTTGTTTCTCATCCC